>LUCH01002618.1:4466-82831 GCA_013368495.1 Paragonimus heterotremus
GATCGCTTTAAAGCATTACTTGACTCTCATTGTCCAAAAATCCTTTGTGCGAGTGATCTTCGTTTTGTGGTATTTACTAAAATTCCCAAGAGCGGTGCTACGCTATGTTTTCAATGAATGCCTTTCAGATCAACAGACGCCCGCTTGACATTGAACAAGGAAAACCGACTGGATCCGAGCCCCTTGAGTCTCTGCCCCAGACCCTTGTATCAATCTTCCGCACAATATCAAAAATAGCAGCGGGCCAATAATTTAACCTTGGGGTACTCCACTGTGGGCTGGGCCTGCAGGTAGAGAAAGCACTATTAACGCGCACCCTGTACAGATGGTTAGCAAGATACGACTCAAGCCACTGGAGAAGATTGCCTCGTACCTCATAATGAGAAGGCTTGCCGATCAAAACTGAATGATACACGCGGTCGAATGTCTTAGCAAAGTCGAGATATACAACGTTTATTCCACTGCCCTGATCAACTGCTTTCTTCCACTGGTCGGTGGCTATCGGCAGATCCGTGATACACGAAAGACTTTCACGAAATCCATGAAAAAAAACTCACAACTGGTGAGATACTTATAAAGCGAGTCGTATACAAGCGCCTCAAATATTTCTGATAAGCTTTACAACAATGCAATTGACCTGTAATCAATGGGGAAATTCTGTCTACCACCTTTGAAATGGGCTAAAATACTTGCGAGTTTCCAACTGCTAGCTACTTTCCCCCGGGAGACGGATTGAGGAAACAGCGAGCGAAGTGAGTCAGCAGGCTGTTCGGCCGCTTCCGGTAAGGCCTTGAGTGGTATACCGTGGAGGCTAGAAGAGCTGTCCCCAAGGCACCTGAGTTCAGCCAACACCGCCGTGGAGGAAGTATCCACAGTGTAAATGCCATTGACTTCAGTGTCAAGACGAACCTGAGGACCTGATGGTGACTACGCATAAACAATGCCGTAAATCTCAGCGAGGACATCAGCGGTTTCCTTACCACAGCAAGTAAAACAAGATAGGCTTATGAGTTGTGGAACTCCGGCTTTTGCCTTCCGAGCGGATGCAACAAATCGGTAGAGGCTATCTGGATCAGAGATCAACCGTTCTGCAAGATGTTGTTGGTAATGAGGACGGTCGTGGCGACTTAGCGATGTACACCGATCCCTAAAGACAGCGTATATTTTTTGGTCACCTTCAGATTCTGATAATTGATAGCAAGTCCAAGTATACCGCTCCTTCATAATGTGTTCAAGTGTGCTAGAGTGTAGTTAACTTGGAGGCTTGTTCCGTTTGAAGCTTGATAATAGTGTAGGTTCACGTACAGCTGTAAACTAGTAAACTTTTCACAGAGATCATATGCAGAGTGGGGTGGGGTACAATTCGCCCACGACTACATTTCCAAATAGCCACGAAGTTTTTCACGTCCATTTTCTGGAAGTTTCTGCGATTACTAGTCGTTGGGCTGACCAGATTCGTGCCACAAATGAAGCCGGATAAGACGACCGCGTAGTCCACTAATTCGAGTGGTGCGGTGATTATAAGTTCGTCTACCATCAATATTTTGTTAGTGAATAAGTAATCCAGTTGCGACCGATTATAGCCAGTACGCCACCGTGCGAATCAACATATATTCTCTGTAAAACCCAATGCCCCGACTGTGTGAAAAAGTCGTACAGAGTTAGACTTTTCAGTGTCTGCGTATGAAAAGGCTGGAAACTTGATTTCCGGTAAGTTGAAATCGTCCATTAGGAGAATGTCGGCAAATCCTAGGGTGGGTAAAAATTCCAATCTAGGTAATAGGACTTCATCTTTAGAACTTTCAGAAGATGGGGGAGAATAGAGTATCCCAACTAGCCAGCGTTCTGAACCACGTAGACGAATCGAGCACCAGATCGCTTCTTGAATCGCGGCAAGTAATGGAATGTTAAAAAGGAAGGCTTGAAGAGAAGTGCGGATAGACAGCGCCGATCTCCCTCCTCTACCTTTAGTTCTGTCTCCACGGAAGACATCTATATCCTCCAACGTGATTTCCTAGTCCAGGTAGGAAGTGCTCAGCCACGACTCCTTTATGACAACGGTCTCGGGCTTTGTGGCAGAACAAAGTTCGCGAAGCTCTGGTACTTTATTCTCTAAGCTAAGCGCGTTTGTATACATGCACTTTACAGAGTTAATTGCAAACAAATGAACGTTCTCCTGCGATTGTGAATGAAGGGGTTCATTCAAATAGGAACGCTGACAGAAGTCGCTGTCTCCACAGGAGCCGGCCGTAGTGAGTTTTTGAGGTCATTAAATTTTAGTGCAAAGACTGGCCTATAGCTCACTATCATGCTCGTCCCGCAGCTTTAGGCAGCTGGCGGCACATTCTAGAAAGTTCTGAACAATTGCTGAATCTTTCCGAGCAGATAAGCACAACCGTTTAGAAGCTACAGTGCTAAAGCTCCTGGAGAACTTCGCCGAAGTTACGTCGTTACTGAAGTAGCTCACCCGAGCAGCGACATTGGGCTTTTTGGGTAGTACCGAGCGAAGAACCCCGGAATTCGGTAGCTTTTGTTTACGCGCTGTTGACGGGTTATCAGCAGTAACAGGCACGTGCATTTTCAGAACAACCAAGTCAACATTCTTTGGCTTCGCTCCTGGGGCAACTGGCGCATAGGATGCCGTGCCTGTAACACTCGCACTACACACCCTAGTGGCTACAGCCCATGGCTTAGGGGACCTCATATCCACTGGCGAGGTGCTAGTTTCAGAACTGGAAGCCTGATTTACGGTTCTACAACAGAGGCAAACAAGGTGGATACAGTCTAGCTGTGTTAGTGTCAAAATTTTGTAGACCTCTTTCGACAATCTCAGACACGAAGTGTAAAACCGTGTATCCTAGAGCAAGCACTGCTCGCGCGAACAACCTTTATACAAGATCCACATTTGGACCTCTTCATTATCTCTGGGACGACTAAGCGAATAAGAATAGACAAATTTGTAATTCTCGAAGTATTTAGAGTAGGAACACAGTCGAATATCAATAACAACAACGCGGAGGTGAATTCGAACCCACGGTATTCAAACTTCCCGCTCGGCGTGGTCAAGGTGAGCACCAAGTATGAACAATAAACGTCGAACATGGTTACACACCTCCCCAGCATTGAAATGGATAATTTTTTATATCGCTAACACTATTTATTGGACGTTAATTTGAAGCCAATTTTCAAGCCTTGGAAGCACGGTGACTTCAGTTTCAAATCCGGGTCTTGATGAAGGCCTGTGTCCAGGAAAGCTAGCCGTAGACAATGATCGCTTCGATATTCGTAAGGGGAAAAATTAACCACATATTCCGCCTCTCCACCTCGGTATCTGGTGCAAGAAAGAAAATTGCTGAAATGTATGTTACTAATGGGTGTGTTTTTGTTTTGAATTGGGCGGTAAATGAAAACGGCCTAAACGTATGCTATTTTTAATTCTCTGTATGGTTGATGTTGGTTTGCAGAAATAATTTGTGCACTAATATACAGGAGAATGAGGAAATTGTTTGCCATGTTATTAACTGGTGGCACTGTTTTATTTTTAGGACATCAAACCATTTAGGGCTGTTTTCGAAAATCGTGAATTTCGCACTTTCTCACATTTCCAAGAATGCCTGAAGGGGCACACGGAAGATGTCGGCGTTATTTTCGTTCACGAAACGAGCCGCAGATAGAAATCTGTTCCGAAGTATGATAGGGTAACGTGACATGAAACCCTGAGAATCATTCATATCTTCTACCGCTGTGCGAAGTACAAAAGACGGAAGAGTGAATCCAGGGGTGCGCGACGTGTTTAGTGAGTTGATATTTGTCGTGTTTAACAACATAGTTCTTACGACATCCGTTGCAATTCAAGATTTCACGTGATCCGGAGAAATGACTATCTGGTTGTTAGCTATTTCGATCTAAATTACAACCGTCGGTTTAATCGTCTGGCACACGAGTCTCATTCTACCAATCGCAGACTAACAGTTTGAGGAATAAATGTACCTAGGGGTCTGTTTGAGTACAATACACCAACTTCCGACATTAAGCAGTATTTCATAGACGTTTACGGGAAGTTTATCACAAAGGCTGTCGTTGAAAACATTCGACACAAGTTGAAGCCCGCATTGTCCAGTTAGTTTATAAGTGTAATATTTTAACCGAGCTTCAGAGAACCTGGTGAAGATGCTCGGTGATATCGCGAAGAAATGTATCTTGTTTACCGCGCAGGTCGAAAACAGTAAATACACACATATTTGCTTTACTCAGATGACGCAGGTTAAACTGTTCACTCGTTTTTCACATGTGGTGAACGCGGATACCACACACGGGACCGACAGACACAAGTGAGCAGTCGAACGTTTTGATACTCTTGAAGCTTGAAGCTATACCAATTCCCTGTTACCGATGACATGAGACATGGTCGACCGATGATGTACGGATACGTGCGTAGCGAGATGTATGCCTCACTACGTAGGCTGCTCGAAAATTTTCGCGATCTGATGAGTGAGCACATATCGGCGAAAACGTTCTTGATGGAATGGATGGCCGCGCAGATGAGGGCAGCATGTGTGGTGTTTGCCTCCTATTTACTTTTGTGTTACTTCCATGTACGTGGCGCCGTCCGAAAGCATGTTTGTAGAGAACCTCTTTGTCATGTTCACTGATAGACAAATTCCCTTCGCAGCCGCCATCTGTCTCACCGAATGGCCACAGCAGACAACGAACAAAGGTAAGTTGCGTGGTTACACAATCTACGTTACAGGTTCAAACGCGACGCGTACAACCGGCCGAACGGGTAAAAGTTTATGAAGAATTTTTGTGCAATTGGCTTTACATCAAGCCGAAGTGGGCTATTCATGCACAAGGTAATGTTGACCACCTACGAAATCCGCGCTAATAATCGCCTTGAGGACGCTAACGGACGACTGAAGAAAAGGACGCACCTCGGGGGCCGCCTCACTAACGAGCTGTTTGAATGGGCTGTCGCTCTGACAAAGTGAATTTTGTCTGGCAAATGTTCAGTGTTATTTCATGTGAATGTTTATTGTACCGTCGCAACCCATTTGGATATGCGAACTTGAAGATTACATAGAGAAGAGAAAATGAGGGCTCCGTAGATTCTTCATCACCCCAGTGGGGTTCACGAGCCTGGGGACAAGACTCATATGCAACTTTCCGTATCTCCGTCACGACTTCTGTCGCAGCCCGTCACACACGCTCCAGTGTGTTTGCCTTCTTCAGGTCCAGAATAATCAACTGAACTGACATTTTTGATCAGCTTCGGCCAACGCTCTCGCACACCCAATGAAACAACTTCAGCTACCGTCACCTGGTGGGTGCATGTTTTCAATTTATATCTGTCAGTTCCGTCAACTTCAGCTAGCTTTCTCGCGCGCCCATTGAACGGATCTTGCACACCGTCCATCAAGGATGTTGACTTGGACATGTCCGCGGGCAATGTGCCCTGTGCACTGAAGCCTATAAACCTCGAACAGACATCATCTGAAGTGATTCGTCCGTTGATATCCTACAGCAAAGTGGGTTCATTTACAAGCGTGTACATAGTTGTCTTGCACATAACAGACATGATGATCGGGATAACGAGGGCTGCCTTTGATAAACCGTCCCCATCGACGGAATGGATTCACGCGAACAGACAGCCGCATGACACGCTGATGCAAGCCACGGACAACACTTTGTAAACAGTTTAACGTGTCCAGTGTTTCTCACAGTTGGACATTACCAGCGGTTTTGAGAATGTATGGTCGGTAGCTTCATATTATACACACAATGGGTGCGCTAAAACCTCTAATAATAAAAACGTGATTACGAAGTCTGGAAAATCGAGGAGCTGCCTCGGTCAACAAGGATGGTCTAACCATCGGGCTTGTTGCATGGGGACCAAACCTCTTCGACTTCGACGAGCACTGCGTCAAAATTACGGGACTGAAGTCTGAAATTGCGTATTTTGCGCTTACTTCGAGAAATAGCTTGTTGATTAACACCTGGCTATACGAGATTCTCGTTCAAGAACTTGTGGATCCACGAGAGTAATCCGTTTGGCACACCGAATAACCAGGAACACTGAATCCATTGCCACTGACATCAGTCAAAAGCCAGGTACCTGTAGGGGAAACGGTGTCGGAAATAACGTCAAACTAAATTAATCTCTGGTAGCTCGTTTAAAAAACTCACGCAGCTAGTAAGCATACAGCTGGGGGTTACTGCATTAGTTGGCTGATCACTAAAGGAGCCACAAGATTACAGAGGACTCGAGAACACATTCCTAGTAGCAAGAATTAAGGCGTGAGCAGCGACTGAACTTTGCGCACTATCCTGAAAGGGGGCTAGTGCTTCAGCATATCTTGAGCGAATTTGGGGGTAATTGTGGGGCCATTCACCTGCTGCTGTTGGCTCAAGATCAAATCCTAGTAACACACTGGAACACAGCCGTTCCGAGTGACCTTTGAGTGTTCCAGTCGGAAAACTCACCAAAAACCTTAAACAAACAATTTATGACACTTTTTACTGATATCGGCTTTAGTAAATTCGCATTCCATCAGGGAATCCATCACAACGCGTTTTTGGCACAAGAACATTTTGTTGAAACTCACCAACACGCTCAAATTCACAGCTCCCCGAGGCGGCAGCACATCCATCTTGGATATCGCTGTGCACGTTGGTATGTGGTACATTTGCTTGAAAGTTGGTTCCATCAGTGAACATGGCTGACAAGTTATACATACTGATTATTCTGGTGTATGGTTCGAGAATTTCTGGATGAGATTGTTGAATTTTTTTATTAGCTGAGATATTCCACTTCCATTGCATGCAGGAAGTGGATTTTGCACATATTCAGTGGAACTTCCAACATTATTCCGGAATTATTCATGAATGAATGTTTCATTTTATGAAACAACTATAAGTTCTCTGTCAGACTGTCCAAATAAGTTATTATGGTTTCTTGCTTATTAACTGAGATATTCCACTTCTAACGTGTGCTAATAACTTTTTATCACGGATTTCAAGACCTGGAATGAACCGTACGCTCTTGCAGAGGTGAACGAAGAAGTGGATGTTCATTTTAATATATTGGACTACTTGGTAACTGCTCGCGATCTGTTTTATTCACTATAAAAATTGTGTAATCATATTAGTTTTTCCACTCATTCGGAGACATGTGAATTTCGTCGCCGGTTTGTTGAAAACAGACGGTAGATTTGAACGCGGTTGGGTATACTAGGCACTCGAAATAAAGGTGTGATTTCAATAAATCGTATTGTAGAGCTGCGCATAAATTTTTTATCGACCGTTCTCTGAGTGTTCCCAAAGTGTCTTCTTAGAACTTTCAGGGGTCACTCGGGGAACGCTCAGGAAACGCTCAGGGAAAGGTCGTGCTACTAGGGAAGGCTTTCGAACCGCATCCGTTTTCGGGCTACTCCAGGGTTTTTCATAGTCATCACCTGCATAAGTGTGGGTTACATTTTATATAGGGAAAATACCCAATGCCAGAAGATCCCAGACTTGTAGAGATTATCCTCAGAGTAAGTCGTGCACGACCGTGGTAGGCTCACATGGATTTGAACTTTTGAAGAAAATAATAGTTCCCAGAATTTTTGAGTGGAGGGGTTGCAGGCAAGGTGGAATAGTGGTCTTTTGTATCTATGTTATTCACTACCCATTCAAATCCACGTAGCTCTGCAGTTGCTTGGTCATCTAAAGAAGCTGGAATAACAACTTTCTTTGTGAATACTGACTCCAGGTTGACCCCCTGGGAAACACTGTTCCCCATGTAATAACTGCGACCATGAACACTGCTGCAACATGAAGCTTGGGGTTAACCTTGACGTGTGACATAGTAGCAAGCTGACGAAGCATCTACCGTATTGGCACGGGGTGGTCAAGCGAAATTCTCTTTAGCATAACGCCCGCCGATCTTTGGCTATCGTTTGATTAACCCAGTATTCTGAATAGTGTTACAAGAGGTGCAAGAGTATTCTTGCTCGCTCTTGAATAATTGCTACTTGCGGAACGAGAACTTGTTAAACCCGTAGGAAAGGAAGTACTCCGTACTTTCTTATCTTGCTCACCTGATTGGGATGCGACCGGAACCCGTTCCTACAACGCAACCCTCCTCCACCGAGGTGTGCGGCACTTCAGATTGGTAGCGGTATTCCCTGGTTGAGCAGTTTTTGATGTTACTCTCTTTCCAGCAGCCGTCGCCATAAAGAGGCAACTGAACCTAGATTTATAGCGACTGTAATTATCACGATGATAATCTATGATACCGCACAGCTACGTGTGAACTTGTCTTGGTCTAACCCGCTTACATTGGTCAGCAACAAGACAGTTAGCGGAATGGATGAACCGCTATCCCTATTGGAAGAACAGCTCACGAAGAACAATGCGGTGGTCAAGGAGATGGGTAAAGTTTACTTGCCATCTTGAGACCAATACAGTCGAAACGATGCTGGTGTACGCACCTATGGTACTACATGGTTTACCACTGGTCATAAGGCATCCAAATCGGCCGAACTCGCTGAATTTCTTCAAACTATCGATACTGCAAAACCTTCTGTTAGTCAATCATGAAAGGGTACAAGAACGGCATGAGCAGTTCGATAAAACTTCAAAATGCTCGCCCATTGACTTCAGGCAGACGGCATATATTCGGCGCCTTTAATCCTTCCACACCTTGGTCAACACCCCAGCGTTATTCTACGGGGCCATATTGCCGGAATAATTGAGGATGGCTGTGATTATCCGAAGTTGATAGGGAAACAACGGAAAGGATCACATGACGAACCGTCCTATATCTATTTTATTGAAACTGATAGTAATAATCATCAGGCGGAGATCTGCTGTTCATTTCACTAGCGTCGAACTCTGTACAGCTCTGCAGCCTGGGTTTACAACGACGAATTTTTCATATAGATTGAACATCACCCACAAATGATCGCAGCTGTCGCATTCCAATAAACTTTCCAGTCGAGCCCCTTCGAAAAAAGCACTAGACTGAAGTTTCGCTGATAATAATGATAAAAGTAATAATAATGATGTATATCTCAACACATCTGTGGGAAACACGCTCAGATGAGCGTGATCAGTATACACACTGTAACATGAAACGTATACCGTACACATAATTGCTAATCGTACAATACACTAATTATGAAAATAAAGTGACAAAACGGACACAGTGGGAGAGGAAAATTCTAGTTTATGAAGAAGCATTTGACTCACTTGCCTCTAAAATGATGGTTCTGAAAAATTTCAGCGTTCGATTAAAAAATGCTCAATGGTTACATCAGTTCTGGCTTTACAAGGTTAACATTGGCTTCATGTTTATGGTCTTTTCAGAAAAGGATTTTTCAGGATGGAGAAAATGAACAGTCGAAAAATTTTGCCATTAGTAAATTAAGATAGCCCCGGGAAAATATGTAGAAACTTTTGGCAAGATGAAAGAAGACAGAAGTGCCCCAAAGTCTGTGAGGAAATGGACGATCTTCTGGATTGGACTTCGTTATTTCCTCTATATCGACGGAATTTCACATACCTCGAAAATTGCCCAACCACTACGGGATTTTGATCATCCAGATGTTAGGGAATTTTGTCTCGTGCTAGAATTTATCGTGGAATCAAGAATGGAAAGCAACATTACGGGATAAACAGAGCTTGTCAGTAGTGCATATCATCGCCACTGCAGCTGGGACGAGAACTCCGGTCACACTGTTCATGAGACGTCCGTGTTTTCCACTGCGCCATTGATCTCACATTAGGCACGACCGAATCGTCGAATGTGAACGCTCAACCATTTCCGGTTGTGAGTAATTATCAGGTTGCCAGATCTCCTCGAGCGGAGACACAGTTACTGTCTGTCAACTCCAATTGACTATCTCTCGGCTAGGACTTCTATCCTAGTTGAAATCACAGAAAACAGTGACTGGTTGACCGGTATTTGATTAGTGATAAGCAGTAGGGATTTTGGTTTTCATAAGGTTTGAACACTAACCATAACTGCTTGATATGTATCTCCCAAGCCACATACTTGCTCTGGAGAGCTCTGTTGACCCTGGGACGAACCCTTGGCTCCCGACCCCTTCCTCCTACTGAGTTACGAATTATATTCCAATCTATGACAGTCCGGGAGACTTCAATATAGTTTGTCAACCAACTTTCGACGTCCTCAACGGAAACCGTTGGGCTCCAGGTCGTTTTATCAGTTTCTAATACCCGTTTTATGCGGTGGATTCGGTGGAAAAGTTGCACATTGTGTGCCTATTTTCTTAGTAGAGAACATTTGATAGAGAAGTAAACCGTCATGTGGTAACTCTTTCTTAGTGGTGCTGTCGGCAACACGTTAGTGACGTCGCTGTTGTGACGATTTGTGATTAAGCCTAGTGCTGATGCTATCGGACCAGATCGTGATCTCCTGGGAACTCTGAAATTTTGCCAGTGTGACATTACCAACTAGGTTGAACATACTGTGATCAAAACATTTGTCACTAACCGTTCTCAGTCGCTAGTTGACCTTAAGAGCACTAAAATCCTCGAAACTAACAAACCGACTAGAGTGATTTCAGCGGCGCTTCGTCTTCCTCTGGATTTGCATCGGGACCTCGACATATTCCGAAGACCCCCAATGGGGAATTAACACGGAGAGGGCTGACAACGGTTTGAATACCCAAGCACCTGCAGCTACAGTCCACGGGTGACTACCTTATGAAACTTTTGATCAATAATAAGCAACCGTCTCCAACGGCATTGATACGGATACTGTAAAATTATTAGAACCCACACAACCAATCCTCCAAGTCAATTTCCTCTTTGCGTCGTGTTTCCGGGGGCTAGCACATATCTACGGAGTGAACCGTTGATGGTGGTTCGTCTCCCTTACTAGGCATCACGCATACATCCGCCAGCACGCATTTCATCTGCACTTCAGCTTCAACTTTTGTTTCCTGTGCTCAATATTGTTTGCTAGAAATTTTTCTTTTTTATTATCGGAAATCGGCAGGCCACTAAACAATCAAAATTTGGAAGCGACCTGTCAGCGTTGAACAAAGCAGGGACTGTATAAGCCAACTTGATGGGTATGCTGCAGTTCAGCGTTTATTCTCACCACAGTCAATGTATTTCAAGATATATCTATGAAATAAAGTGAAGCTTTGTGTTTCCCCATTTTGTGGCACTGCTGGATCAGCAGAGATCACATACACAGAGGCTAGGCGCTTCCCAAAGATTGCCAGACGACCTGGAACTGTACTGGCCTAATCAAACAAATGACAAAAATGACCAAAAATATAGTAATATGAGACAAAATGCTGTAACGGTAACGGATAGGCTCAAAAGGTAAGCATAAAAATAAAGCGTAAGACCAGCCAGTGAAAATAGAAACGACTCGCTGATAGGTCGACGTCCGCTGAATTGAACAGGCCACCACGAGAGAGAAATGCATTGACTGAGAGCAATTTGGGAGGACGGCCGAAAGATAATTACACACGCGTTGTGGAATGACGAACGTTCAGCGTCGAAGGACGAGCCGATACGCGGAGAGAATATATTTTGCGTGCAATTGTTTCACCAAATGAAGGAGACAGAGACGGTGCGTGGCCGATCAAATTTATTCTTGTTGAGGATTAAATATAGAAAGTGGCGATGATGGTTTCAAACAACTGTATAGATGAAGTCAACAAAACGGTATATACAAAAGCGTACAAAAATGAATTACGAAATATAACTGTGAATTGTGGACGCTACAAGTCGGTAAAACGCTTATAATCGTAAGCTAGCGGATCCAAACGGGATTTTCGATACCACCTCTCAAAAGTAAAAATAGCGTTGAAATAAAGGTAGTTGTTTCACAACGGTTGCCCCGTGCCATACTGATTTTCAAATCTTTTGCTGGATTTTTCATGACTGTTCAACCACTGTGGTTTAATTCAATTCGGTTACAGTACTCCATTCTGCTTAACATTCACCTCGTTACGTCCCTCAACTTAATTAGGTAGTCTCGCGTTAAGTTGCACTTCTGACATTAACGTTATTAATTATGTTAGATGGGCATCATCCGTATCTACCTGGTGTTCAGTGTACCTTGCCTCACTTTATTTTCTCATCTGTCTCGGTGTATATTTTGCAAACATGTTTAAACTGTCTGCGTGCAGTGTGTGTCATAACCTAGCTCGCGCAAGAGACCACGCCCTTCAATATTTCGGTTGTGACGCCTAGTTCCTCACTTTATTCCTCGGCATCTCTTTGGAGTTGTAACGAGTTCTGAGTGCGGCCAATCTAGACTGTATCCCAGTGAATTGCGATAAATGTAGATCATTTGGGCAGCTACTTAGTAGTTCAGTGGATGCTACCAGTACTTCCGTGCTCACTGTTAGTGCAGCCACCGCGTCTAACGGTAATCCTGACCATCGCTTGCACCTCTTAACAGAAGAAGTAGAAATCACGCCTAAATGTAAGGCAATCACGTCGGAAGATGTGCCTGTGTTAGTTGAAGTGGGTGCTGGGTCGCCAGTTTCGACTATCAGTTACTCACGAATATAACCCGTAAAGAGCTCATCCGCCGAAAAGAGTCGCACATGCGGTATACTGTTTTTAACACCTGTAAATATAGTTTCTGGAAGCAAACATAGAGAAACATGCATTGTAGGGTCCACGCGCTATTTTCAAAATACTGGTCCGACTATATCCCAGCTCAAAGGCACCGACATAAGTTGGAACACATTCCTTCTACCTGCGACTGGGTCTGCAGCCGTAGATACAGATTTTCCCTGTATAACACCTACTACGGCTACATTGCTGACGCTCATTAGGGGACAAAGTTCTCAGCTGGCTAAGATGAGAGTGAACAGTGAATTGCTGAGTTAGGGGCCTGCCCACCTGGAAAGCAAGTACGGGGTGGCCGTTGGCAGAAGGATGAATGTCTCAATATGTGATATTTCCGAACCCCACTTAAGAGACAGCGAACAACGAGCACTTGAACTGAAACACGATTTATCATTTGTATTCCTATAGGGGATTAGCAGGAAGTATCGGAATAGGTAGGGTACTACGAGTGGGGAAATGGAATCAACTGGCCAACGTATCAGGGGAAAAGAGACCGGCCATTTTGGAGCTCCTTTACCCTTTCCTTCGGGATCAGATGGTTGCGCGATCACTGGACATAAAGATTAAGTCGAATAGCAAATTCTACATCTTCCGAGATCCGCTAACTCCTACTTTTCCAAATGGCATTCGTTCTCTGCACAAGCCAAAAGCACGAAACGCCGATTGTTACCTTCAGTCGGCCCTTTCTCCTATTACGAGCGAGTCCGGCGCGAGTATACAGATTCTTCCCACGTATTTTAGGGCCTCTAGCACAGCATCACAAAAGTGCAATCCGTCGCCGGCAAAAAGTGGAATCCGCCCTCGGGTATGTCTCCCGAGGGCTCCCAGTCTCAAGATAAAAGACGTGATCGCTTGGAGCTCCATCATGTGAAAACTTATTGCACAAACACCTGCAACATCAACGACGAATGGGGTGAATTGTTCTTCCCAGCTGGTGGGTACGGCGCGATTGCCATTACAGGATCTTGGCTCAGAATGGTTACAGAGTACGATGGGCTGTATCCGGAAGGATATAGGAAGTACAAACAAGATAGACCTGACGGGCGGCATGGGGGAAGGGTACTACTCTTAATTTCCAAAAGATATGTGCAGCTTCAGGGCTCCTCTCAGTACACCGAACATTCAACTAGTAGAAAGTGTGGTGAAGTCGAACACACGGACCATCTCAGTCGTACGTGTCTACTGTAGTCTAGTGTCGAAATCCATCGAGAGTGCGGAGATTATATCTCTTTTGAGGATCATCACTGCTGAGCCGCACTCCCCGCTGATTCTTGGAGACCTCAAATCTGGTGGCAGCGACTGGGTAAAGAAATTGTTGTACGCGAACCGACTTTGATTCGTAAAGGAAAGATCTCGTCTCTCCTGGATGAAATAACACAACGGTTGGATGAGGGAGAACCCGTGGACGTATGTAAACTGGACTTTGGTAAGGTGTTTGACTCGGTTGATAATGGATTGCTACTGCTGAAATGAAGACACTGCCGGATAGTGTCTACCATATTTTGCTGGATAGCGGATTTGCTCCCTAACAGGGTGTTCAAGAACAGTGTCGGTGAAACCAACTCACGGACATACCCGGTGTTCGGCGGAGTGCCACAAGGGTCAGTATTGCTAACTCTACTGCTTCAGTAGTTCGGGGATTGATACACGGATCCGGGGCAGAGACTCAAGGGGCTCGGATCCAGTCGGTTTTCCTTGTTCAATGTCAAGCGGGCGTCTGTTGATCTGAAAGGCATTCACTGAAAACATAGCGTAGCACCGCTCTTGGGAATTTTAGTAAATATCACAAAACGAAGATCACTCGCACAAAGGATTTTTGGACAATGAGAGTCAAGTAATGCTTTAAAGCGATCGCCAGAAGTACTGCTGACGACCTCAGCAGGAAGACTGTTCCAGAAATTAACAACCCTGTAAGAAAAGGACTGCTGCCTGAAAAAGTTCCGGGGACGAAGCTTGAACAGCTTCATGTTATGTCCTGGCCGACCGTCATCATTCGCTACAATGAAGAACTGGCCAACGAGGCCTACTGTGAAGAGGAAGTGTGTGGAAGTTGAACCACCGCGGAGCCGTCGAAATTCGAGTGGGTATAGATCAAGAAATTCAAGTCAAGGCTCGTACGCGAAATTTCCCAGGCCTGTGACTAGTTTGGTAGCCGCGCTGGACACGCTCAATGGCTAGGATGTCTTTCTTCAGGCCGACATAAACGACCTGATCAGTATACCCCGGGAGCGGCCTTATATAAACCCCGTACAGCGTTTGGAACGCTTTTTGTCTATACGGGGGAAAGTGCGCCTAATCATCCTAAGGGCGGCAAACCCATTTTTCGCCGCCATCCCGTGGTGATGCACAACAGATAAGTTAGACGACTGCCAGATGCCTGGATCTTTTTTCAGGTCGATTTTCATGATGTCTGTTGTGCCCGGTGCACTATGAACTACGATGGCATTGCCAGAATCCCCACCAAATGACATATATGCGCACTTACTGCCGTTTAGTGGGGACTCCAATCGTCCGACCAACGCTTAATCGCGTCAAGATCAATCTGTAGTTCGCTAGGATCAATGGCATTCCAAGTTTTTAGGTCATCGGCATATAGGAGGGTGTTGCTGGAAATATTATCCGGGAGGTCATTTATGTAGATCAGAGACAACAGAGGACCTAACACTGACCGTGGAGGAACTCCCACAGAAATGTGAGGAGGAGATGAAAGGTGTGATCCGGTTTTAACTCGCAACGTTCTGTTAACAAGAAAGGAGGCAATCCAGCGAAGGACTTCTCCTTGAATACCATAGGCCTCCAGTTTGTATTTCAGGGGCTGTGTGGGGCACCATCGAAAGCCTTGGCTGAATCGAAGTCGTTTCCAGTTTACGTAAATGATCTGACTATATCGCCGTCATCTTCGCATCATGTTTGCTGACTATTTGAAAATTCTTGAACCCCCAAATCTGAATTTTGTTCAGTGATTCTTGTTAAAGATATCCGACTAGTCAGCAAAGCGGGATTTACCATTCAACCCGGAAAAATGTCTGTAACTGATTAAACATGGTAACAGGTCCACTCGAAGAGGGTTTCCTAATTCATGTAATCCGGGCACGCTAAAGCAAGTCACTTTTGCTAGAGACCTTGGGGTTCCAATTCGGAGTGACTTCAAACCCATGGCGCAGTGGGCTTTAGAGGCGAAGAAGGCAAGCGGCTCGCCTTTCGAACTCACAGAAACCATCTCATCTAGAGAGTCGGAAATACGGATTCAGTTGTACGAATTGTTTGTTTAGCCTGATTTGGTGCATTGTATCCGGGCTCGTGGTCCAAGCCTACAGAAAGATAAACAATGTCTTGAAAGATTGACTATTATTTTGACAAGGGGCATAAAGCTCTTAGATTATACCGGCAACTTAAGACACAACTTGTTTTCCCTTGAACGAAGATAGCTAAGTACAGGCTTGATGGAGGCGTCCAAGATCGTAATGGGTCTTACTGATGTGCCAGCTAGTATTATTTTCAGCCGATGAAGATGCCCCAGGTAAGAGGGCACCGGGTGAGGCAGTGGGAGATGGGGGCCGTGGGATTCTAATCTCTCTCTTATATTAGTCAGCGATTTACGTCAGGCTATCTATGTATTAGTGTGGTTTTATGTAGCCATTCAGCAATTTGAGGATCAAGCGAATCGAAGACGACGGGTTGATAATAACACAACAAGTAGAAAAAGAATATTTTGTTGACCAGCGAGGTCAGTGCAAGAGTAAACGAACATCAAGACGAAACGATAACGTAGCGGAGCGACAAGCGTGCATGCAGCGGGGTCGTCGTTCGAGTGCGCGGGGTACTTGTCGGTATCTCCACTCGTTCAAACAAATGTTTAAGTACATGCAAGGTTGTGAACAAAAAGAGCACAAATGACACTCGTACTTCTAACGTAATAGACAATGACGAATGGGGTCGTTACACAATCGGGTGGTTCAAATGGACTGAGCTATTCCTAAACTTGCCCATACTGCATTACTTATCCCTTTTTCGTTCACAACTACAATAAGCTGTAAAGTCAGTACGCAGTCTGCAAACCCTCCTTTCAGTGTGCGAGAAGAACAGTATTACCCTTCTTAGTACTGCACAATTAGAGTGTCACAGAAGCGTCGTATTTGCACATGCAACATATACGGCTGAGATACCACATGAATAGTTTTGGTTGTTCTACAATGAGTTTGTAGGTTGGTTTACGTATGCGTGATCATCTTAGTACGGTTGTCCTCATTTTATTAATGAACATGCATACAAGTTGTTTCCTGGTCCATTGATTTCCCCCTTGTCCTTATGTACAACTTTGACACTATTATAGGTTACGGGTATCAGACAGACGAAGCCTAATGAAGGATCCTCACAATCGAAGCAAGGGAAACTGTTGCCTACCAGCACAGGAAACTAGACTACCAGTCTGTTAGCCTCCACGTCCTATGAACTAAGCTGAGCTGAACGGTCTTCGTGTTTTCAAAGTAATCGCACGTATATCGATTAGTTTTCGGACATGCAAATAATTGTAAGTGTTAAACACTGTTTCCAATGCCTGTCTTCCATGTCACAGGACGCCCACCTAACGATGGACAAGAAACATTGACTGGGTCTGAGTACTTTTAACATCCTTATTAGACCCGTGTATCAATCGCTGAATTGCAATTGTTTGTTTGCATAGTCCAATAGTCAAGGTGAACGTGCTGCTTGCAATTGCGCGCCTCTTTCGTTTTACCGCCATGTCTGCTTTTGAAGGTAAATGGAAGCTCGTCAAATCACAAAATTTCGACGAGCTCATGAAGGAGCTAGGTATTGGTTTTATCACACGAAAAATTGGTAATACTACAAAACCTGTTATCACCTTCGAAAAATTTGGTGAAAATGGTTTGTCCATGAGGACAGAATCGACGTTTAAAACTTCCGAGATATCATTTAATTTTGGTGAGGAAGTCGAGGAAACCACCGCCGATGGACGTACAGTAATGGTGCGTGTGTACTGAGCTTTCTTAAGAGCTGGGCTGTTAGGTTACGCATTTTTTCTCGATCTTATTTTCGGAAATTTTTTTTGGATAGTTTATTTTTCAGCCGTTTCGTTGGCTTGACTGTCCACTGTGATCTTTTCCACTCTTTTCAGTCCACCTTCACCAAGAATTCTGACGTACAAATGACACAACTTCAGAAGCACCCTGATGCGGATACGCTTATTGTTCGACAAATTGAAGGTGATGTAATGACTGTGGTAAGTTTCAGTGTTTCAACCAAAGCAACTCCTTTTACACCCCAAGATAATCTGATCGATAACTTTCACCAGGTTCCTACTCATATTGACGTTGTATGCATCCATTGCGACAAAAAACATGTTTGTTCAACGTTTTTGCCGTTTTCTGGAGGGTTCTCGATAAGGAACTCGAGTTCCTTGCCAAACTACACGACATGTCGTGTAGTTTGGCAAGGGATTACGGATTCGTCACCCCCGTCTGCGTGATTTACACTTATCTCTGTATCTTATAAGATACAATAGTTATTGTAGGTTAGATGCTAATTTCGCGTCACCATCGTTTGGCATGTAGTTGATTTTTCTGAAATATTTCGGTGTTTACTCGGCCCCAGTGGCTTGGTTAGTATGTCGTTAGTTTCTACGTAATCAAGCCTAGTCTTGTACAGTTAAGCAATACAAGTACACTTTAAGGACTTCGAATTTCTGCGCTTTAAAAAATCGTGCACGATGCGGTTTTTATCGTCACAATAACGCGAAATTACTATTGTCAACCGTTCCGCCTTTATCTTTTTTGATTTGTTTTGAATGTTCGAGTGGTCAATCTGCCTACGATTATCTATAGGAAGAATTAATGAATTAGGCCAGTCGTTTTTGGTTTGAGTCAGGGTATGTAGGATTGAGTCGAAATGTTAATGAACTTGTTTATTTTAAAATCTTGCAAGTTCACGTGCTGAGTACGTTCGCTGAAATTGGACTTTGCTCCGTTCGTAACAGATGAGACCGTTCGTTCCTCAGGCTGTTCATATTTATGTTTCTTGGAACCAACGACAGTCTGAGCCATAATACCGATGACACAGAGCTGGAACTGATGAATTTGAGTTAGACACTGATAAGTTTTCACTTTTGTACAGTGTCCGTTCTTCCTGTAGACTAAAGTGTTTCCATGTTCTTTTCCAGACTGCTTCAGTTCGCGACGTAGTGTCAACGCGGGAGTACCAAAAAATTTCAAGCTAAATTTAACATTTCTGTCTACCCATAGCTTGTGTTTTTTCAAAATGTAACATTTTTGTACAAAAATGTTTCTAAACAGACAAATTGCCTGAACTGGAGTTTTTCTGTTAGTGAACAGGCGACAGAAACCTAAGCTGACTGGCTTTGTTATCTCGTTGCGCTGAAGGCTGGTATATTGTTCATTTCTGAGCCAGCTGTACTGAGACTTCGAGCAGCTATTCGACATTTTTCTCTGAACATTCGTTTCTTTTGCTACGGTTTGGTTGTGCATTTGGTTAACCTTTTAGTAATCCCGATATTGCTCACGTATCCATAGGTTACAGGTTGTGTTTGACAGTCTTATTTTCTGGCACAACTTGAGCTTATTCAGTCATGCCTTAGCAGGCGCAAGTGCAAGTCACGCGTGGATTGTCTGTGGTTGTACTTTGCTGTTCGCCGTCCTCAAAATGACTAGGTTTAATTGAGCTGAACGGGCTTTTGTTCAGGCGGTCATTTCAGGCTACTTTATTTCAGTATGATATATCAGTCCGATGTACCTGTGTGGCGTTCATGGGTTTTATGTTAGGATTTGTGCACCGCTAAGTAACTATTGGGACTCGTCGTTCCTTCGTATTTTGATTTTATTTTAATTCTGCAGTGTGGTTCCTCCTTGTCTGCGCGTATGAAATACTTCGCTGTGATCAAGTTTATCATCTTTGCTTTGCGACGCTGATGGATGCGTTGTCGGCGTTTTGCAAAAGCAGTTTAAAGACCGTCATTTTCATGGATTGTATTTCAGCACGAACGCACACACCTTATTCGACGTGTTGGTGCGTTCGTACGGCTTAGGGTTGTACTAGTGCACTATGTATCACAAATGCCCTCTCCATTGGATCATACAATGCACTGGTTACTTGCGTTGCTTCCTCTATTCCTTGCTGACTGGGTTCCGTTATGCAGGTAGCAGACAAGGGTCGGTATATCAGTTTGATTTGGACTTAGTTATCAGTACACTTGTTGGAACAGCCCAACAAAGTAATATCCATTCAGTTCTCACTGCTGGAAACCGAACGCCAATGAAATTCAAGGCCCTGCGCGTCGACCTCTGTATATTGGTATCGACCCTGGAAAATAAAGTGTACAGAGAAAGCACGTCAAGCTAGCGGGGCACGGAGCGAGTTTGTCATTGTAGCCCCGGGACGGATATTACAAAATGGATAGCTTGACTAAAACGGAAGTAGGTGGAAAAGCTGAGATCACCAAAAATCTACGATGGAAGGCGACTATCAAAAATATTATTCATTATGGTTCTTACACATTGTGTAAGACGTGCAGTTTTTTACTAAGCTCATGACTGCGATGTTGGTTATGAGGTATCCGTTGGTCGGTGGATGTTGGTGTGCATTTCACCAGCTTTGCGTGTGTTTCGAGCGGATGAATCCAGTAAAGGGGCACTTTTAGTAAAAATCATCGACGTAATAGCCGGTTAGTGGAAAGCCAAGTATAGTCAACGTGTAACCAGGCAAGCCGTTTTGCTTCCATAAATCGATGGTTTCTCAACTTTTTAGCTTGCCACCTGCTTAGTTTACTGTACGCAACTTTCTCGTTCCCTTCACACTTATCACACAATGGTTACGTAAACACAAATTGTAACTTGGTATACGGCCTACGATCACGTAAACAGACAACAGAATAACAGTTAGTGGAATGGTAGATAACGGAACGACGTTCAACGGTTCTGGACGACGGCCAACTCAACCACCCAATGCTAACGTATGAACACAAAGAGAAGACAGGCCTCCGGACAGAGCCACTTTATGTCACTCAGTCCGAAGACAATACGGTCACAAGCCAGACCACGTTTAATGGGTTTGTGACCAATCAGAAAACAGGGACAGAAGTGGACCAGACAGTACAATGATGTCCCAATTAAAGGACGTGCGTGTGGGTGGGGCGCCAGAATTTGGCACAAAAGTTGAGGACGCATGTGACGAGTTGATTGGCATGTGACCGTGCTGACTATGAAGGCCACTACAATCGGTCATGAGTTAGGCCACTGCGAAGGCAAATAAAACGGTATTTTCGGGGGATTGGGTTCTTCCCCGACACAAATCATATCACCGACAGGCCAATACCCTATTTAGTATAACCTTATGGGATGCTGCAGCTGTTAAACGGTCAGTATGATGGATAACCAGAATGGATGTTATTTATACGCATCGGAACCCTACCTTCAATAACTTAAAGTCAGTTTCCATGTTTTGGTAGAAATAGTTCGACTGGAGTGTCACCTCACTCACTCTGCATTACGTTTTATAGAATAGTCTTGATCTTGCACGTTCGTGAATGGCTTTTGGGGACTTTTCTGGAATTAAGTCTCAACATGAGCTTTGAACCTAGGCCTCTGTTCGACATCATATGCTTTCGAAGTCCCTATTAGTTCTTCAGTCAGTATCTAAGAATAAGTTTCTGACCTCATGTTTAGAAGTGGATAACCAAAAGATCTTCAGGTTTCATGACACGTCTTTATGAAACTCGCTCGTGTGCACGGTATATTTCAGTCTGGCGTTTTTGTTCACAAACACAGGCAGAACTTGAAAAGTGGATGGTACAGTTCCAAAAATTTTCCCCGTATATTCTGTAATTACCTCAAATTAACTCCCCGTTTTCGGTATCATTGCTTTCGCGACCAGTATCTCGAGTCAATGTAATCGGGATTTTCAAGGTAACTGTGATAATATGATCACCAAAGTGATTAGGCAGTGTAAAGCTGCTTTCCCTGCTAGTCTCAACACTACCACGTACGCTACCTTCGTCGAAGTTCCAGAGCTTTGGCGAGCTCCCTTGTTTTGATTTGTCGACTGAATACATCGTTTCGCACTGTCATCAAATAATCCGGTTTCTAGATATCTTCCCAGCACGACTTAGTGAACACTGTTGCCAGACTACGCATTATCAACTCGACCCACTCTGTCCCTGCGATGTCTGTCGAGTGTTCCGTGACCGTTTGATGTTAAAAAATTTATACATATACACTTGGGAAATTGTTCTCAGACTGTAATCACTTAAGATCACATCTTTAATACTAACCACAGCAGCAGTTCTAAGGTGTCATTCATTGTATATCATTCTATAACTTTTACTACTGACTTCTGGTTGTCCGAATTCATCACAGAAGCTACAATGGGTGACTAATGCGTTCAAGGGGCTATAAGTCTTTTGATGTTAGTGTATGGTAACCTCAGCAGTTAGCGCGATGGATTCGTTTCTGTGTACGCTGATATCATGTGACCTGTACATTCGTATCGGAGTTTTTCGTTTTGACATTCTAAAGAGAGTACTCTACGATTTCTTTCGATCTCTTGAATTGGTCAATTAGAACTAGTCTAACAGATCTTCGCGAATAAAGTCAGTCGGCTAAGGGCGTCAGATCATATCACGGTGCTTTCTCAAACGGACAACGACTGGTCTTACTTCACGCCCAATTCACGATCAGTGGGGTCAATTCAATTTGACGTGACTTACGTGGTTAGGTGTGATCATTGCAACCGGCATCATATTTTGCTGGTTACCTGTCGTATAACCGCACGTGTGTGATGAAGTGTCAAAAAAAAGTTCTGTCATCCACGAGTTGGTGAAAATTTTCGAGTAAATTACCTAAAATTCGGTTGAAGGCAGTTGGGTTGTTTGAGCCATATGTTACACAGATGTAGGCACATTTTCCGTGAGATTCCACCGTACACATTCCAGTTAGATGTCTTTTCATGAGTAGATACTTGAGAAAGACATGCGTGGAATGCTTATTAATTCGTTAAAAAAAGTCACGAGAACGACAGAATAGCGAACAAGGATTGTTTTTTGAGCACCAGGGTAGTTACAGTACAATAAATATGGAAACAATGACCAGGGCGAGTCAGCTAGCCGTTTGCCACACCAAGCACTCTGCCGACGCTACGGTCGGCTGGCGCAAGATGCGAGGTGGACAGATAATAACCTGGCGTAGACGAATGAAATCGTTCACCAAGGGGTTGTTCACTGTAGATCGGGTTTGTCTTCCGGGCTGGGGCCCTCGCGACTCAGAGTTGGTGGCTTGAGACGTTAGGTGAGTTGGTGGTTAACCGAGTTCAGTGGCGTGAATGTTGTCGTTGTTTGGTCAAATTGTCTGTGATGACGCGCGGCAGTGAAAGTCGTAAGGAGGCTGTCTTGTTGTTGACACTTTATTTTTACAGCTCGGTTGTTTGTTTGCAAGATATAGGCAACTTGATGTTGTATGTTTGAATATAGACTTAGCTATATTTAGTACTTAGGTCCTTTCTGTCTTCCTACATAGGATTGTTTTCCTTCGTGTTTATGTGACAGTTAAGCATTAGTGTAACTCACCGATGTATTGCTGTCTACGATGACGATAATGATGATGAACTCTACAAATAAAGTTTTTTTGTGGTTTTCAGCCAACACCTGCACTTTAAGATGATGGCTGTAATGAATTGACTTGTGAGAAGTAACCGAGAGCGTAGAGGAGACAACGCCTGATATAAAGGCTTTAATCAATAAGAAAACGAGGCATGTGATCCATAACGTAACGAATAGAGAAGGTAGATAACGATAATATATAGAGGGCTCAGTATGATAACTGAGAGGACAGTGTGATATAGAGATAAAATATGACAGTGGTGCACCGGACCTGCTATCATTTATTCCGTAAAAAGATGGCAGCACTCTTCCAAAACAACTTGAGGTTGATCTATCTGACAATGGATATTCCGTCGATGTGTTCATCACATTGTCCAGTTTGGCTCAGTAGGTCATCGATGTGCACATGCCGTCACAGTGCACGAAAGTCTAGTCTCTTCTTGACTGGGACTACTAATTTGCACGTGTAATGCCTATTCGAACTGCTCTTCTTGCACGTTCGGTTTCAGAACCTTGGGCTGCTATGGACATATAACGATACACAGTTTATTATCATGCTGAAAACTATCTACAGATAAACCGTGGGGACACAGTTTTATCTAGAAACCCACTGGTTTTACTTTTTCAGATTACGAAGCACATGAAACGGAAAACGGACGGACGAGACTAACCTCCTCACATGAAATAACAAAAAACTACAACGATTAACCTGGTACTGAGGGCATCAAGCTATAAGCTGCTTGTTTAAGAAAAACACCTTATAAGTGTCCCTTAAACCAAACGGCTCGAGTTGCATTTCTGAAATCACAAGTCATTCATCACAGCTAAAGGCGCATCGTCTATAATTTGTGCTCCAATAACAGGCGCAAAATAGATTATTAAGGAAATGGTGTTGGCTGCTTCAAATGTAGCCACTTTTCCGCAACCTTCCACTTTATAAACGAATCGGTTTTTACTGCAATTTTACTTTGACCGCTTTGAGCGTCAGTCGTCACTTCGTTTGGCTTTTCGCTTAATTTCTGTATTTTCAACAACAAGATACCTGGGTATCCACCGATTCGTCGTGGCCCACGAAAACGTTGAAATAGTCACTGTCTATTAGTCCGTTTTGATCACTCGAAGAGGAGGTTTGCCAGTTACATCGGTTTCTGCTCGATCGCCTAGCCACTGTAACAGTCAGTACGTTTTGTTCGTTGATAGGCGTAGACCTAACTTGTCACGTGCGAGGAGAGGCACTGTGGTAGATTTTTCCACCAGCCCATCGAACTAGCCTGTTCAGGTGCCAATTTGCGCAACACAGTGCAATACGACCATCAAACAGTGGACATGTTTACTTTAACTTTTTTGTCAAGCTGTAAAGAAAGGATTGCGCAGCACGTATTCCGGAAATGTTCAAATGGCAATGCCACTCTTTAACAATTCGTTTATTCCCTTTGCATTTTTGACGAAACTTTCGTTAGACTGATATCAATATGTTGAGTACTCACTCTGTCTTGTCGCATGGGAAGTTCTCCTTCATTTCTATTCCTTCTCACCTATTAGGAACTGCAGGTATATTCATTCACGTTGATCACGATTACTTTTGGACCGATCTGTTAACGTTAAACGACGTTGATCATTGTTTTTCTCGGCCGTGTGGTTTAATATGAAGATTGTTTATGGGAACGTCTATGTATACTTTAGTTTGAACACCGTTTGTCCTATACACATGGGCACCGAATTTTATGTTCTAATTGCTAGGATATCTGCTTAGAATTTATCCACTGATGCATGTAGGTTGATGATATTAATCAGGATTATGGAAATGTGTAGGCACAAATATCTTACACATGTGGTGTAGTCGTGACAACCCAGGAAAACGACATTATTCTTAAGATCAGGGTAATATTTCACCACTTTTCTGTCTACATGTTAACTTGTTTCTTAGCTGTATAGTAGATCAATCCAAACTCGGGAACGTTCCATTCGAATGTGCAACGCTCTTCTCACAGTGAACTGCATACTTTTCCGGTCTGAGTTGTTCATCTGTTGACTTGGTTAGTCTTGTTTATGTTCTTAGCAGAGTTGGTTGTTTGGAACAAGTGAAACTGTCCTGCCAGTAAAGCAGTTCGCTTCGTCAAAATTTACACTGCGGTGGATTGTTTTAACTGTAGTTAGTCGATGCTATTTGAACACTGCTGCTGATTCCTGAGGTAGCTGATTAACAGATAAGTAAAACTGTGTAGGGAAAAGTTAAGCAGAGGAATAAACAATGATACATGAAGAATGAGTCAACAGCCATACAGATGTAGATTGGTCACTGACTAAGCTGCACTATCATGTCCAGCAGCGTTTCTAACTAGCGGTGTGGATGGTGGTGAACTCTCTAACCTGACAGGCAGCACCTACCGGCTTAGCCCAACAGGGTGGTTAGGGCTTCCGCTGTTCATGACTACACTATCGTCTGGTCGTCTCACGATGTTCTCTAACCGTTAGCAGCCGCACTGAACAACACACGGCACGACAGATGCTCCTTAGGCACATAAGGACCAAACCGATGAAAACTGCGCATTTTAGTTAATTTGATTATCTATCAGTAACTTTCCTACCTCCAAAATGCACGTCACTGTACTGCTGTATTGTTGTATTTGACTTCAGCTAAACGACGGACATAGTGGCAGTCAGATATCGAGGCTTTGCGTGCGTCTTCTGCATGAACGGGCCAGGTTTCAGATCCGTTCGCACAAGTTCTAGGCCTCTATCAATGGACAATCAGGCATCCTTGTGATTGGAACTCGTCAAATGAGTAGCGATCGCGATAAAAACCATTATGATTACACCACTATTCAATCACGCAGAACGATGTTCACGAAATCAGACAACCGCCTTAAAGTACGACCAATGTATGATGCTCAACAGAGGCAAACAAATGAATACATACAACAGTTTGTCGTAGAACACAGAAATTAGTCTTTGAGTTAGGATACGACAGCCAGTTTTGAACGGAAACTGATTGAGTCCGTGAACACCGTTTCTGCGTGGTTGTGCAGTTGTGTGTTTATAATGGTTTTTACCGCGATTGTTACTAATTTGACGGATTCTAATCATTCTCCCAACTGGAAAATATGCCCTTCAGATCGCCTACCGAGTGCCGAAAAATCAATTCAAAATGATGAAATTTTGAGTGCCAATCCCTGTCTGCGATTGCACAACCTCGACCTCTGCGTTCAGAAGACGTTTGTACGATCATTTTAACCTCCCTGGCCTACCACCAATCAAGCTCACAATTCGGAACAGTGAGTGTGCAACTGCTAACAAACATGTAGTTCGTTTCCCCTACTTACCGATCTTATGACATCCTGGCAAATGTTTTCACGTTTATTGTGTTGCAATTAGCCTGACGACCAAGCATGGAAAACAATTCTTGTTCGCTACGTTGTTCGTATCATGACTTCAGTGGGCATTTTCAAATGAATTAAGTAATCCAAAGTTAGCTGTGTCAAATAGAATTTTGGTTGTATAACAATGAAATCAAAAACCTACCGGATGGTTTACTGAGACTGCTTCGATTATCGTCGTTCACCTGGCTTTTAAAGGATAATACAGCTTATCTGAGTACCAGAGTGTCCAGGCTACGGTCACGTGACAGAAGCCGGTTATCGGCTCTCACTGGTTTTCGAAGACGTCACCACTCACGTGCATGAACGATGATACTAATTTGGATTCGATCTCGTGGTAACACACAGTTCTCTAAACTTGTTTTTGTTCAATTAACCAGTGTAACTGCGTTCGTGGACAAAACGCGATAGGTCTGGAGGTTAATGCGCACGCGGTGGTATGGTCCAATTTGTGACTTCAATATTTCAGTACAAATACGGTTATGTATCCGTGCACGTAGATTCCAGCTTGTAAATGAGCATCAAGATGTAGTTCGAACCATTTGTCTGTCTAGGTTAGTAATTGTTCTTCGGACAACAAAATACAAGACTACAGTGTGGTTGAACTTCACGTCACAGTGACATTTCCAGGAATCAGGTTCACATGGTGTATTTTCATACGACTAAACCACACATGGTGAGTTCATTGTATCCAGTGTCTTTTTGGTGACGGTTAATCAATAACGTCTTCAGACGCACTTATAATATGTAACTACTTGGCTGGCAAATTCCAACATTCACTCGCAGCAAGAGATGGGGAAATTGGGTTAGAAGCATGGTAAAACAATCGTGAGTACATCAGCATAATAATAAACTTCACAGTTACCAAATTGCAAAGAGACAGTAAAACAATTAAACATTAGAATGCTTAACACCAGAAGATTGGAAGGTGGTTTGTTAGTTCGCCAAATGTTTGGGATAATTTAATCAGAGGTAGGGATAGTTGAATTTAGAACAACGACCATATTGGAGCATAATCACTTTTTGACAGTTTCATTCGAGAACAAAACTAGAATGGATATATTTGTCCAGACAGGAAAGTAGTCGGATGTGTTCTCCGTCCCCGTAGTATAGACATAATGGAACCTTCAGTTCAGTCAATGGTGTGTGTGTGCTACAGAAAAAGCCTGACCGAGTGCGAAACTTGAGTTTGATGTGTCTTTTCGAAGTAGGCCACTTAAGGTATTTGTGTTAAGCAAACATTATTCAATTTTGAGTGACTTAGAGAGTACAAAATCCTCGTCTTCTCATCAACGATAACTTCGCAACAGGCCCTTATTACGGAACGGTCTATATAAATACGAGAGTTAGAAGCATTGACGTTGTAACATGAAGTGTATAGTAATTTGCTCATGGGTGTAGGTGATATATGTTAGAACAATTCCATTAACGCCTCGTAAAGCTAGGTTTCAAATTCATTCATTGGCAGACACAAAGGCAAACTCCACAACAAGACACTAGTCGTATATTAATCAGTGCATAACACGAAGTTAACCTTCCTGTTCAAATTGTCCTTCGGTCACATACAAAAAGCATGTCCACTACTCTGAATTAGGATGACGAATATGATATCATTTACAGTCCAAATTCAGTTGGCGTGGTGGCTTCACTTCAACCATCTCTTTCACAAATACAGGTGTTCAAAAATCTTGTATTTTGCATACAAACTATCCATTATCCTGAATGCACATTTTTTTCACGTCCATCTGAACGTGTAAACTAGCTGTTGGTTAAAACCGGAAGGTTATTCTGTGAAGAAAATAGCCTCGGTATCGAATTTGTTGTACGATTTATGTTCGCGGACACTGATCTATAAGGCTTTTGGCAAACCGAACTTCCTGTCTGTCTGTGTTCCATGTTGAACCATTGTTGTCGTTTTTGTTAGCTCAATGCTCATAAAATGTTTGTTCGTCCGTGTGTTGTTGCCATGTGTACATAGCTGGCACTCGTGTGTTACAAAACACGGATGTGACATGCAACACACTGTCAACAGTGTGCATAGACTTTTCACCTAGTATGAGGGTTTGTGTTGGCTACGGAATCAACCCGCATGCTTGACCCCTATATTTTACCCGTTCCTGCGTAGCACTATGCTTAATATTTCTGATTGTTGTTGTTAGAAGTCGAATAGTTTCGATTTGTTACTACCCACATATTGTGATCAATTTGATTTGCATGTCCTCGAACCGTGGCTGAATCTACGAGGTTGCTGACCAGCGACTCACGTCGAAAGTCAGTATGGTCTTGTTCTTCCTCTCCCTCATTGTCATCATCAGTGATGAAGCTACCACAAAGCCACAAGGAAGGAGATCTTCTGTTTGGATACAAGTCATGAGAAGAGATGGAGCCTACTTACTAATCTACCTAAAGTTATTAGAGAAAACAGGTGTTTAAAAACTCTTGATGTCTGATCTCAGGCCTTCGATACCTAGGTGCTCATACTCTACGAGTATTCATAGTTATACAGATGCACAGTAAGACGACCGTCTTCTTAACCGATTAGGAACAGAAGTGTGCCTATAACTACCATAACCAGCATATAACTTCAAGGCATCTGTGGTTGTGATACGTCTTTTCCTCTGTTCAAAACATCGACTGAAGTTGCGCCGTCATATATTGGAAATGCAACCGTTTATCGACATCGCTCCATCAGTTCTTTTGTGTAGGTCATTTTGAACCACTTCCACAATAACTCTATGCCCATAACTTTTTTGTAATGCACCCGAGTAGTCAAGACGGCTGCATCGAAAAGATCTTCCATATCACCATTGTTCACCTTAAGGGAACACATTTTGAGCATTCGGTCAATGACAACAGCGCTGTAAAGTAAAACAATGGGAGATTACTTCCAAGGTATCTCTGCTGCACGACGGCTTTGACTCAACATAAAGGGAAACGGTACTGGCTTATGCCCTTTGATTTAATAACGCACAACAAGCTGATCTTTCAGTAAGTGACAGTAAAATACTCCTTCACACCATATGTTTTTATACGAAGGTCAGAGAAGACGCTGAAACCGATCAACTTAAAACCGACTCTGTTCAGTCTCGAATTTAATTTTGTTAACGCTGTGAGTGCAGTACACACAATGCGTAACAACATAGCTTCCTTAAAAGTAAACACTATTTACAGACATGCTGTTGAGCGAAACTGTCGACTATCTGTGCAATCACACTGAGATGAACGGAATTGACGTAAGCACTGTTATGAATAAATTAAACGAATTTTAGGTATTGTGCACGTCAAAAGTTATGTTTTAATACGATAGTCTCTGCAAAGAAATCGAAGGCATCGTACTCCGTCTACCTTTGGATATGTTGAGTGCAGATCCATTTATGACCACAATGGAGAAGCATAGAGTCCGTTATGTAGCCGGCAACTGCCGTCTCTACAAGTGTTAAGCAGACAAATAGTTTGCTTTATCAAAGGTGGTAATCATACCCAGACCCTACTAGCCGAATACAGTTGTTCGCATCTCAACATTAGGCTCACCATCGAACTAGAGGTGACCAACAAGGTGACTTATCTTGATGTAGCGTTACCCCGTTGAATGGATAGATCTGTTTAAAGATGGTCTGTCGAAAAAGGTGGACGAACCAATACACACATTTGCACCGATCTGTTCCGCTGAAGCACGACAGGCACTTGCTTGCATTCATGAGAACCAGGGCATAAAGAAATAGCACACAAAACACCTTACAGAACGAATTGATACTAGTTTTGGACATGATAATCAGAACAGATAACGCCATACATTCCGGGATTAAAACACTCTATTTGAAAAGAAGCATGACTTCCTCGGGACAGCAAAGGTAACATCCACTATGATTCGTGTGACGTTCACGGACCATTTCGTCAACGGCCTTATTAGTCACAGAGAATGAAACAAGTCTGAGAGTGTTTACCATGTGACACGAGTTATCGCATTGCTCAATACCAACACGTTATTGAAGATTCGTCTCAAGGGCCGTTTGCTTTAGTTCTCTTCGTCTTCCTACGTTTATTCTCGTGCTATTGTTGTCAAGCCGGTTATGTTGCGTAAACCACATGGCATCTGTAGGGAAAGACTTCTGAACAACTACTGGAATAGATTTGTACCATTTTGAAAAAGCCGGATTTTAGTGCGCTCGGTTCTCATGTGATGAATGCTAGCCACCGAATAAAACCGGCGGAAACATTGCGAATCATCTGCAATATTCACTAGTGTCACTCCAAAGCTGTCAATGTGTAGATGCTATCAACAACGGGCATTTCTGCTATCAGACACCGAAATCCATGCTTGCGAACGCAAAACCAGTTCATCCAGACACTACTTCCTTCGACCAGTTATCCCCAAACCCGGGTAAAATGTTAACACGGAATGCCACTGAAACAGGACAGATGTTCCAGGAATCTGGCAGGCTTTCAACAACAAACCAGGAAAAACAACTGGTGATCAATACTGCCAATCGGGAAGCACACAAGCCTTGACAAATCGACGGACAATGGGATGCGGAACAAAAAGCGAATCTGAGTGCCTCACATAGAGCCAGATTTTTCAAAGTTTAGCGAAAACACCAAAAGTTGATAGTGACCATCTCATGCTGATAAGTAAGGTAATCCAAGATACTTACTGAAAAGAAATCTAGGCAGGAGCTCATTATTTACAAGAGGTGAAGGGCATGTGCCAAAATGTTCATTCTATTGATTCCCTCTCATAAACGAAGAGAGAATTTTAACACAATGAGATATGTTAAGAAACAAAATGCTGGACATCGATCAACCTGACGGAACAATACGTCCGTCACTGCGTATGGGCCAGAAAAGTAGTGGAGTATGACAGACAGTTTCGTTTGCGAGTATTATACTACTCACGAGTAGTATATTACCCACAGGCTACATTGAGGAACAAAAGAGCAAGCTCCGAACGCCAGAAAGACGACGGACAAGAAGAGACTATGGCAGAAGTTCCACCAAGGCCAATCACAATGATGTATGTGAATGCATTTCTGACGTGCAAATGAGTGTACACGTTTGTGGTTTGATTTTTGACATGATCTATACGGGAGTTTGCGCAATAGACGAATTCTCAGGTCAAGCGGCTTTTGCGGTTACAGCAGTGGTAATATCGGACAATAGAAGGTGTTGACCGCTAACGCAGCGGGTCCTTACACTGACTGGTTTTACAACGGTGTTCAGGCATACAGTCTCCACCGGCATATTGAATTTACCGTTTCTCGTACTGTCGTTGAGTGTGTCGCGCCCCGCAGTTGAACGCTGACCGGTTTGTTAAAGTGACGGTTCTTCCCTTCAGTCTGCCATATGTAGATGGCCAGTGTCATCGTTATGATCCGTTCGCCTTACTTAAGAGAAGTGATGCTTAGGTTCACGGCAGCCATGTGAGAGGTAACAAGTGGCATTCCAAAAGCGGTAGGTTGACCGAAGATGACAATTACTACAAAACAGAAATCAATTAACAACCCCAAGATTCATCGCTGTGTTGGTCTGACGAGGTTACTGTGGCTTTGAACGATCAGCATAAAACGGCCTGGATAATCGCTTTTGAACGTGCTCCGTCGGTTCTTCAGAGCATGTTACGGCAATGCTGTCCTGTTACTTACACACCTTGCTGGCTTTCAGGTCTCGTCTGACAAGGATTTCACTTGGGACAGTGATGTTGGTTATTTTCGCACTGAGACGATAGCATATATTCTACTTCAACGGATTATCAAATGTGCATCGAATCGTTTTCTCTTTCAGTTGCAGACTGGATTCCCGACACGGCATGTTCTGTCCTTTAACCGCAGAATTAAATTGGTCGCTGTCGGTGGCCTATATTTCAACAAAACGGATGTGACCCTTCAACGGCTTCTTCAGTTTGTTAAACGGAAGCCTTATTGAGGAAAACCCCACTCTTTAGCAAGATGCACACGCTTGCTCGCCAGCTGTGTGTAGAGCTGACTGACCTTGTTTGCCGTTCTGCAAGAAATTGCACCACACCACTAACACCTTTGCCCATTGTACATTCTCGAACGGGCTGTCCTGCAGTTTTGATTGTCTAATCACAGCCAACCCTATGACTCAGCGCCAATTTGTTGAACTCGAGTTAGGTAATGAAATAGTAGGAGTGTAAGGTCACCTTCGGTGTAGTAGAAACAGAAACCAGGGAGATGTAGATACTACAGTACTATTTCACACTACTAGCACTTTTGTGTGGATAGCAACATGTAAATTAAGTGGTTGGTTGGTGCAAAAGTGTGCCACATTAGTCCCTTTTATTTATTCAAGTGTTCCCGCCTTGAAGTATTGCCCTGACTGACGGTTGCTGGACTAATTATGTCAGAGAAATTGGTGCACACATGGTTGGTTTTGGTCACGCCCTTGTGATTGATGAATTAGAAAGAGTAGCAGGTTATCCTCTCCAAATGGCTGTTCTATATGTTTAGATTGCCGCATAATGCATAACTTCGACTGTGAGCCTCCTCAACATGCGAGTAATCTTAACTTGATTTCACATTTACACCTGGTGGTTGTTTACCTCTTCGTAAATGAGCTTGAAAATCGCGAGTTCAGTTATGCCATTAAACAATCTGGTCATTACGGACACTGTGTAGACGAAGTTTCCAGCTCTGAGACTCGAGCGGATGATATTCATTGACAATTAAGGATAGCGGTCAGAGTATGCGCTATCAATGCCAATAAACTGAAGGAAAAAGGGAGCAAGTGACCATATATCGTTCTCTGAGAGTGTAGATCAGATAGAACATTGCAAAAAGGCATACTGAGAGAGACCTGGAGAGATCGACAGTCATGCTTTCACGTATGTGTGACAATCAGCCCCAAACACGGATAGGTGCGTGTGGAAGTTCGTAAAGGAAAATTGGTCTATAGAAATGACACCTCTTAATTGTTTTCATCCTTTGATGTCCGATAGCACTCTTGCGTGTTCTGACATCCGTTTTCTCTGGTTTGGGTTACGTTTCTGGTGACTCAGGGTATTACTTTAAGTCTCCGTGATAGTTCAAACTATGCTGATCTCGGTACATTAGGACCTTTGAATGGAATACCAACATTGTACTAGGATTTGCATTATTAATTTACTGGCCTACTCACTACGTCAGGGAGTAGCGAGTCATCTGAATGTGTACACCACTTGCTCTAGTCATGGAAAATTACGAGTAGACGGCTACAACCTATATAAATGACCAACAGAACAGCTTTGCATTACACAACAACCAGTGACAGAAAGTTAGTGCTATTTCTTCGTGGCAGTGAATTTGTGGACAACAAATATCGGTCTCTATCACAAAGATGACCTTTGGTGACAGCAGCTATTTGGACACAACAGTATAATTTCTAACCGCGACATGTCAAAATGCGTTTATGGACCACGGTGATCGGAATGTTGCGATGGCAGGAAACACTATTGTGCAAATGTATCATACACCTCAGTTTTATGGAAACATCCAGTCCTAACGGTTTACATTGAGTATTTGCTAGTCCAACTCTATTAGGACCCTACTGGTGTAAGCACTCACATGGTGTTTGGACTTGACCGGGTTATATCCGCTCCATCCGTTGGGGCTGTGCAACACTGCAGTGAAATTTCATGGCAACAACCCCCATCAGGACCTGAACAAATGGTTGCTTCAGGGAGCTAGTCACTGAGAGAGGATTTAACAGACCGCCATAGAATACGTTGGATGTCTCATCAAAAACTAAAAGTAAAACACTATTTTTGATAGTAATTTCTGAAAAGACCATTAGTATTACTATTGTTTACATCTTCACTTCTGCTTGTCAGTAATTGCATGTTATTAAGCAGTTATTTCTGTTCTAATAGTTCACATAACTGTTCTACGACATTATCTTGAAAGCTGATCGCCGCTAAACAAAGCACATTTATTATTCGATGTGTGGTCCAAGCTGAACAGTGATTGCTGTGGTTTATCCCGATCCCGTTGCCTTTTGAGTTATTCGTTTCTGGTGTTTCAGCTTCTTTCTTACAGCCAACTATGTATTTCGCAGTATTGTGTGAAAGGACAGGCCATTAAAGGAGAAATGAGAGCCTGTAACAGTTTTTGCGCTCCTTCCTCCAAGCGTAAGTGTTTAAGCGGTACAGAAAAGTATTCGTTTGCAACAATTCAGCTACCGTTAAAATGTGTTTGGGCGACTCTATTTCGATTACACAGCGATCTGTAGATTCTACACAATCATGATTTATTGACTGTAAAGCTTCCCTTCCGGCGTTTTCCACTCTTCAGTGAGAAACCGTGCAATTCAATAGTGCCGTTTCTTGCAGGTTAGAATTGACGTTTCTCAAGTATTCCTCCATATCGTTTATTTTGAGAAGCAATATACACAGCTTCGTTCAAGAGAAGAACAAACGGTGACATCAAAATTAAGTAACAGATGTGTAACTAGGTGAATGTGAAAACAAGCTGTCTGTCAAATATGGGACGCTGCATAGTTAGCAACACTGAACAGTTGACAAGTCCTCTCACAAGAATAGCTAGCGTTAATGGGCCAGTCATCAAATGAGAATTTATTTGTGCCGTATATAACAAACGGGTTTAGAATTTTTGAAAAATACGCGAAAAATAATGAAGAGAATTCAGGTGAACGGTCAGTCTCTGCTTTGAACTGGATGCGAACTAGCCAGTGTATCGCCACGGGTGCGGACACATCTGCGCCTTCTCCAAGAAAGACTGGTGAATTGATGGTGTTTGTTTAGAAGAATGTCGAAAGCCAGCCATTGTTGGCAAAGATGACAACCTACCCTGACTCAAAGAATAGTTCGGGTTGGAAGTGGACGCACCGTCTGTTTCGGTATTCACAGTCCACTCATATAGCTTTGTATTCATTTCCGAATCAATACACCTGTTTTGTTTGGAAATGTTTCGCACTACTTTGCCACTTAGACTGCCATTCGTCTCTCAAGCAAGTACTTCTCACTACCTTGAGTTTTGTATTCTTCTACTTGGTTGTGTATCTTGTTTGATTATTCACCAGTGAAACCGAAAAGAATCGCATAATTTCATCTGAATGGTTTTCAGCGTTCAGCAATGCACAGCACCGTCCACTTTGATGCGCTGTGCATTAACGATGAAGCCAAGTTGTGACGTATATATATACGCTTTCCATGTTTATGCCTTGTCATCGCCCGCTTTTCTTCCATTTGATGTGGATCTTGGGAACTATGATAAGTTTTACTAATACGTGCACTATATACTTGTAGAATACTGGTTCACTGAACAGCATATCACGCTTGTCTATTCCAGAGACGCTCACACTTACCGTCTCCCTGCTTATGCAGTGCGTTCAGCAGGTGCAATTCTACGAAAACACCGGTGACCGTAAAACAGACAGTAATTAACGGTCAATCACTCTTTTCTAATCGACCGCGAAATCCACACTTAGGGAGTAGACAATGACCTTTGTGGTCGGAGTCACTTTGAAGCTATTCCCATGCATGCCTGTGTTAGGACTGGTGTGCAACTGAACGACCGCGACGCTTCACTAGGCGGAATTACGTTGTCCAACCACAAGCATACATGCCTCATGAAGTGTGCAGATGCCCAAACCTTCTTGAAGCTTGTATGACCATTGGTAAATCGACTGTATGATGATTCTGTACAGGATCCAGTTCCTAATATTGTAATAGGAATCAAGATCACAACCCGGTGCATATGGGACCATTGACTACACTTTTGAAAAAGTATGCACCTTCAACGATACATTGCCATGTGTCAAACCTAACGGCCATTAGGTTAATTACAGTCTCATTCATGCATTCATTTCGCATCCGGTCAGTTGACACTACGTCTTAACTGCTCCTCCCACGCACATAGCATACTAACAGTGACCGAGTTCACACAGACTGACCTCTGTTAGCACCACTGGCTACCGCGCGATCTGACAATTCTGGTCAATGCCTCTCACCCAGTCCCTGCTGTACGATTCTCACCCTTAGTCACCCGATAGATAACGACTGATAGTTGCCTGAAATTCCGTACAATCGTCTGCTGACCACCTCATTACAGGAGGTCGCCAGTTTGACCAACTTAACTCATTCAAGATAATGTTGCTGATCAAAGTCTAAATTAAGTGGGTTTTTGAAAGGTGAAGCTTATGTGAACACACGAGCCAATGTTGTATGCACAAAAGTGACTGGGATAACCTATCGAATTGCGCTAATCCTGATTACATAATGCTCAGCGTTTTTGTTGGTATGTCCAATCGTTGCTTGTCTGATGTACATAATATACGTCTTGCGTGTTTGTGACTCAGCAGTTACGACTTGAATAAACGAAATGTTGACGTACTGCAACACATGTTCTCTTTCTTATTTTATGAAGTGATTAGGATGGACTCAGAATCTCAAACACCTTTCTGTCAACACTGTGGTCATCAATGTCACGTATGCACGCGCCTCCAGTGAGTGAATGTCATGCGTATTGACCGACAAGTATGTGACAGCCCACAAGGATGGATAAAAAATCTGGTCTGGATTCAAATCATCAACAAGAACCGGAGCAGGTGGTCTATCAGCCGAAATACAGAACTACGCCAGGAGCCTAAAAATTTTACTTTAAGGTTCAACAACGTAACCAGCCCACTCTGCACTCCTTGTTCATCAAACCATCCATGTTGCAGTTATCTCGACCACCCAACACGGACACCTACCAACATAGCTACTGAGCATTGTATTTGTGTTGCGGGTCAATAGCATGCCAAATTTATCAATTATGAGACGGTCTTATTACGATAAATCGGGCTTCATAGTAGGTTAAAAATTTCTCCAAATCTCAAACTTCATGATAAGTCGTATGTGTGTAGAAGCCAATACACTTCCAATTCCCCTGAACCGACCGTCCACTGTTGTTTGGATAACTTGAGGATCGAAATCCAGGGGTTTCCACTGTCAATAGGGGCAACATTCCTCTCATGTCTCTCAGTGACAAAAATTCTACACGTGGTTTATTGATTCTTCTGCTTCGCGGAACTTGTCTTACGTAGCCAGTTGTGTGGCTTGGCTGTCGTTAGTGAACGTCGTATGCTTACACCGTCGTGTGTAGTGTCTAGAGCCTCAAGTTTTGCCGAGTTCGTTCCTTCTTTGGAATTAATGATCGGCGCGGTTGCTGATGTCGGTGTGAGGGCAGGGCAATGAAATCATTAAGATGAAAGATCACGTTGTATTCCTTGATGACGCGTGTTGTTCGATACAGGATCTGTCACTGAGAAGCGTAAGAGATTGAAAATGCATTATCCGAAGGCAGAGAAAACTGATATAAGAGCAACGGATAGCAGTGAATGGGACGTATGGCAGCCTCAGCTACTAATTAATGTTTATTCTCATTACCCCCACCTGTAACGAATACAATAAATGATACTTTTGACAATCGCTTTCACACGTACGTTTTTTACGATCTTGGTTTTCTACCTTCTTTTGTTTTAGTCAAGCTATTTCTTTTGTAATATCTATCCCGGGGATACAATCACAACTCGCTTTGTGCCCCGCTAACCTGATGTGCTTTTTCTGTACACTCTATTTCCCAGGGTCAATACAGATACAGGAGGGTCAACGCGCTGAGTCCTTGTTTTTCATTGTCGATTAGTTTTCGATAGTGAGCACAGACTGGGTATTAATCTGTTGGACCAGTTCCAACAATTGGTGAGCCCGTAATTTTCGAACGTTTCGCTACATTCGTCCCTCGCGTCTTAGTGAATTTGTTCTATTGCATATTGGCATATTTGTTATTTTTCTCGACGTACACGTAAACAGTTGTTTTTCTCTGTTCTTGTGTACGTTCAAGATGTAATCATTTATATATTTTCTCAATCCGGTTTAATTGATAGCTTTTGACAGCTCTGAAATGTTATCTAAGGATGTTGACATCTCCTTATTCGGTACTAGTGCCTTAGTGGTCCATCCGTTTTTGAAAATGGACCCTCTTTTTTGGTTTGTTTACCTAGAAGCAAAATTTTTTAACAACGGAATTTTGTCTGATCAAACAAGATTCTGTCAGTTGTTAATCAGACTTCCGAGCGAAGTCACCATACAGCCTCACGATGTTATAGTAAACCAGCCGGTTTTTAGTGCACGGCGCACCAAGTCGTTTTCCCCAGGTACGAAATAACCAGACGCGAAATACAAAAGCCGTTGAGAGAATAGACCGAAGATTTATTGCAAGAAATACACAGATGGTCTCTTACTGCGCTAGAAATGGCACCGACACGTGAGTCAGCTAGAGAGGCTAGAGACCGGCCGTCGACGAGCGAATAAACCGGAAGTGTGTGACACACGTGTGCGTTCATGTTCGCGCCGTAGTCACATGGCATGCAGACAAACAATCGGACAACATGCATTATGTGAACTTTCTTAATAGCCTGGGTACAATATGTAACTATGAGTTTTGGAACTATTTTACACATTGCTGATCAAGTAGTGAAGCGCTTTCACCCACTACTGGGTTGCTTGAGTGTACCACATCCTACTCCACCTTTCACAATAATGTTTATTCTCATTTCCAACACACCTAAATACTTGAGAATCATTTCCTAAATGTTTTCGACAGGCATTTGACAGGTTAATCCTGTTAATAAATGAGTCTAAAAGATCTTGATTATCTGTTGAAGTTTTAAAGGCTTTGTATTCACCTCATATAGCATTTCTGATAGGTCGGCAGCTGCGGTTGTTAGCAAGACTCCTCTCCAACAGTATGCCTAGAATCTTTAATATTGATGTAGAGGAAAGAGATATTGCATTTATTCCGAAGAATCAATCATCTAGGCAGATGGCATATCTTTTTTCTATCTGACTTCATGCAGATGCACTGGATCCACCAGTGGTTCGTGGTCAAACCGATTTCCAGCAAAATATACGGTGGACGTCCTAGCCTGAATAGAATCGCGTTTCTCGGGAGAGCCAATGATGTGACATCATCCACACATGTCACACAGTTTAACTGGCCGCCGGGTGTGTTTTGAGTGGGGTTAAAATAAAAAGCAGAGGATAGGGGTTCATCCGAATTCTTTATAAACAAAAAGAAAGACAGACGGTCCCTAAAGGAACATCTTTTTGGGAAACTGTTATAACTGAATCCTGTTGAACACAAACTCGAATAACCGGCACGAACAACGCTAAGTGATTAACACGAACTGAAACCACTTTCAGCTCGCCTCGAACTCCGAAGTACAACAGCCAGTGGAATTACAGATGAATCCGACGGCGAAGTGCCAACTGACGCTTCACGAATCTACTTGAAATACTCATCTGTATTTATAGAAACAAATGACCTCGTAACCACTTGGGCTCGCAGAGACGTTTAGTTCCCATGCTGATCCGTTTCTCTGTAACAGTTTGAAACATCGGAATTGTGCGTGGAACCTGGTCAAGTTTACCTTAACCCTAACAGAAAAACTTACAATTTTCAAAGTAAGATTTATCAGATTTGTAAGTTGAATGTAAGCAGCTGTATAAAATGATGAGTGAGAGGTGGGCAAAGGCTGCTTTAATTGGTAAGTCATGGCATATCTGTTCCGATATTAACGGTTGTGAGCAAACAACCGCGTTGCGTTTTGCCAGAAGGCTGAAATAAGTTGTGAAGAATGGTCGTCCTCTTGAGTCTACCATCTCGCTGTAATGTCCCAACTCTCTGCCTGTCAAAGATGAATAAGGGATTCATAGGGTAATTAGGGTCTTATTGTAGCGAAAAGTGAATCAGTGAAACGGCATTTTTATTGTGCAATTCGAACGTTTTTTCGCCCCTCGTGCGCTCGCGTTTATGGACCGGAAATCCGGTCCACAAAGCAACTAGGTTTCCCATTAACTATCATGTACACCTCTACCAGATTTCTTGCATTTAGCTGCTACTGTCTGTCATAAATTTTCGCTTGTTATTTGTTGCCCATTGGTTTCATCTCGTTGGGTGATGACTTGTTCGTTCGATCGTGTTGTCTGCATTCCATTTGCTTTAGGATTTAGCCATATCTTGTATCCGAGTCGAAGTATTCCATTGATTGTTGAAATAACTGTCATCAATCTGACCATTTATCACACTCTTCCCTCGTTTAGAGGATTTTCCTCGACTGTACCAAAGTGCCAGGTGGTCATTAAGTAATCGTCCAGGAAGACTTTGGTTCATTTTAAAACTCTTATTCTCGCTGCTTGTGATATTAATTGATCCGTCCCGTCGCTTTTTAAATTTGCCTGAGCCGGGGCTTGCTGTCTCTGATCAACTACAATCTGTCAATTTTACTCAGTCTCCGATATTGAACAAGCACTATCTGTGCGTGTGTTGTGCTTCACGTCGTATCATTGTTTATTTCTGCACTGTTTTCCTGTCGTCTGCTCAGGCCTATGGTGTTCATCATATTATCGTACATAACTATCTCTGTCTCCTAACACAGACGTCCAAGAGAGTCTTGGATTCCCTCCCATACGTAAACGCAAACGATGAACTCTGCACACCTCGTCGTCTGGTATTCGAACAATACGTCTGGTGGCTCGTCCTCCCACATATGGCCTCTACTGTTCAGCCAATTTATGAAAGTGCCTAATGACTGCCGAACGAATATAAATCGGAGGGAATTTATAGGGCGCCAGCGAGTTGGAAATCCTAATTATAGAGTGTACTCGCAGTGTTTAGCTGTAGAGGAAACTATTCAGTAATTAATAGCAATTTGGAAAAATGTCACCGGTGATTTAAAGCGAAGTGAGATAGGTTAGTAGGTGTAAGTTGGTCGGATTCGGGAGCAGATCCTTTTAGTGGATGGATTGTTTTGGTAACTTTGGTTTCGAAGATTGGATTGACGAGGTCACGAGCGCCTGGAGTGACACTCCGTGGAGGACGACTGTCGCTAACCTCTGGACCGTTAAACACTGTTTACCACCGGTCATCATTCCTGTTGCAACTGAGTCCGACTTCTTTTCATAAATGTACTCGTCTTGGACTCTTCGTAGGTGTAGGCTGTTTGCGATTTTCCCAGTGCTGTTGCGCCGTCTTCTTGCTCGTCCCCATGTGGCAGAAAATTGTTTTCGCAGACTTGGTTGGTTGTCTCTTTGAGGATGAGCATAGGATGAACATTACTCGAGAATGTTGTCAAAGACACGGATAATGGTTGAATTGGATCACTCTTGAACTATCCATGGAGTTGATTTAGTTCTGCTTTAATGAGTGTGACGTGGTCAAACTCGGCGTCCAGTCTGTCCAGTTCACGACCAGCTGGCCAGTAGTCTATGTCCTGAGAGGTCTACGTTGAAGATTTTGAGACAGTATTTGGGATTATTGTGGTCAGTAGCACTTTGGAAGGAGCAATAGCCATTGCTGCATCAAATGTTTACAACGTTCACGTTGTGACAAGACATGGTATGATATGAATTTATCGTGACAATGAGAATACAGACATCCGAGTGATTTGGGTGACGGTGATAGGTGAAATACTGTCCACAGCCTTGGTTGCTCCTTCTCGGAAAAATTTGTTCCTCATATCGTCTACCAGTTCACCACTTCATTTATTCGCAATAAGTCACGTGGTTGATTATAACATTACACATTGGCAAACCCAAGATGTTGGCGCTAACCGAAGTGTTATTAACCCCATAACACATAGCAGCTCTGTGTTGGTAGAAGGTGCTGATATAATTAATCCCGTTGCCGTAGCACTGAAGCCGTTTATCCTTCCCGTTATGCACAAAAGTGATGTGTGTTTGTTTCATTCTTCTAATGTCATACGTTAAACCTACAGAACTGAATGTTTCGTGTAACCAACTGATGGGAATAAACAAAATGCTTGTATCTTGCGATTTATGACTTCATCATCAGTTGCCGAAGCGCCAACGAGGCTGCCATCCAAAGATTCCCGTATGAGAGCCAGAGAAAGACAAGAATACTCCTGCGTCGCGAACTGTTTGTAGGCCTCAGTCTGTGACTGTCTACTTATTACTATATTATGTTGTTATTTCATTACCGAGGAAAGAAGAATCTCGGAATATAGTGATTCGTGGAGAGTGGGTGAGGATTGAGGAGGAGGGGGGAGGTATTAATAGGTCAGTTTTTATATAGCTTGAGATGTGTCACTAGTGTTATAAAATATCCGAGTCACATTTTTACAAGAGTAGAAAACTAGTGAACACATATTTTGATTACACGTGGACATTTGACTCAGTCTGACGATAGTCAAAGTTCCATCGGGCAGGAGTCATGGTTCACGGAATTAGGTTCATAATTCAAGCGAACCATTTCAGCCTCATCCGTATCTTCCAAACATTCTAGTCAAGTCAGAGTCGATAAAATTTTCTGTGCACCTCGACAGATGAGTTTTCAGATCTTTTAACATACGTATTTCTTCAGCAAATGGAAGACGTTTAAATAAGTGTACCTAAATCATAGTTATCAACGAAATCGTGGTACTCAAATACAGGTTTGCGAAATCGATCGCAGTTAATACGAATCGTGAAAGATATTTGTTGATTTAGCTTTAAGAATTTTCGGTTTATGCTGGAAGCGAAACAAAAGAGGAAAAACGGAAGAATATTAAATGTGGGTAAATAAATAAATGTTTGTATATGAGTCCACTGGAAGATGTGGAAACATTTGAAGAGATCCGATTACAAAAGGTGGGTTCTATCAAACAGGAATTTTGCTGAAAACTGTTCACACGTTTTGAAATGATAGTGAACGTTAAACCCAACGACCTGTTTATGGATAATGCCATTGCAACGGATCACGTGTTTATTGAGTGTGACAGAAAGTTCGAAGTCCTTTGACAACAAACCACAGAAAAGTGTAGGTGGACAGAACATCCAGTTAGGGGACTCACAAGCCTTCATTGAACGACTAACTAAGTGGCGGAGAAGGGAGGGAGAAGTTAAGCGCCGGATACAAGGTGGAAGCCTCTCAACTTTGGTGAAAACATCCATAACATGACGTGACCATTTCATGTTGATGTACTGCTCAGCGAGTGGCATAATCAACTCTTGACCTGTTCCTATTGGTTACGCATGGTCGTAATGTTGTTCCGGTTACCAGTGTCATGTAACCTACCAGTTTTGAGCGTAGCGGTCAAAATTGGCTCGTGTGAGGGCGCACCATGTTCTTCGTAAAGTTAGTACTGTTCCCTCAAATGACCTCATCAGAAACACGCAAACAGTGAGCGGTTCGCCTTCCCATATTGGCTGAAGATAAGTACTTTCATTTCATTTAGGACGGGCCAAAGTTTGCAGGTGGTCAATTGAACAGTTCATTCTAGACATGGTTTTCATTTGCACTGGCTTGTACAGTGTGACCACCGACTCACTGACATGACAGAATTTCTCTACCCGATTCTGACGGGTGACGTGATCCGGATGCACTACCATATAATCTTCCCGAAGTTTCAACGCCTTATTTTCAGACAGACAAATCTCAGTACAGTGAGCTGAGTACGACCACCTAGAGTTTGAATCGGTCGTGTTATCCGACCTTTCGAGATGTGAGATGCAGCGATAGACGATGTGAAACGCTCTCTGAACGTTGATCATAGTAGACCAGATGGATGAAGCTGAGCTAGCTAGTTTTTATCTCGGAACGATCTCACACAAACTGCTCAGTAGAAATTTCTGATAACAGCTTTAGACATCTTACCTTTTATGGCTTCAACGAAGCGTTTCTAAAGTACACAATGGAACCGAGAGTCGACAACCAAACACTGCACTGCAGTACCGACACTGTGCAACAATGTGCGAGGGACAGCGGTCTGGAATGCGTCTGGTCAACGAATCCTGACTGATGCTTAGAATCATGGCCATGACCATGCGTGCATCCAACATGAAGTTGTCCATCCGTTGGCCGGCCGTCCGCGTGTTTTGGGTTGCTTCGATCAGCTGCCACTCCGTCCGTCTAATTACGTGCTCAATCGTTGACCTTAAGCCAAGAAAGAGAAGAGACGTGACAATATTTATGGAAAAACCGAGTCGGACTTAGACCACAGGGGCTCTAAGCTTCTAAGACGAATCGATTATCATACATGACCGACAAGACCCAGAACAAATTAAAAGAAACGGTTATATATGGTAGTCAGAGCGTTAAAACAAATCACGTTACGGAAGGCATCAGAAAGCAAGTGCGACAAAGCAGTCCAGATAGCGTACAGACATTTGGCCGTAGGCTGCGATCTGATTGGTTGGGTAGAACCATACCACGGTCAGGCTATCCGAACTGGGTTGATCTATGGATGTGGTGTAATGCTTCCTGGCTGCTCCGTTAAATGTGCGTCCTGACAATACGTGGCAGATGTAGAAGCTGCTGCTGCGTAGGGGTGTTTGTGAAATTTGTCTATGGTCAGTCAGACGAGTGTGAGCGGAGGAAGCGTCGGAAAGAATGTCATTTGGCAGTGGCTGTGGTTGCAGGGTTCGTGTGCGGCCGACGAGACCACTAGTCAAGCCCTCTTAGGGGCACGAGAATTTTCCGTAATATGTACCAAAAAATTAGGCACATGTGCGAAATGGTAGCCTTTAAGCAGTGCATCGACGTGACATGGTGTCCAACGAACGCTTTTGTATCTGAGGTTGATGCCTTAAAATGATGATAAAGGATAAAACAAAAACAAATTGATTGGCTTAGAAACAGAATTCAGAAAGCACTCGGTGCCTTGACCATCGGCACAGGTGAACCAAATCATAAATAAACGGGGGACATACCACCACTATTTGATTATAAAATCAGCATTAATCGTGTTCTGTACTTTTTATTCAACCATGTGTGATTCTTGGGGGTGTGACATCCAGCATTTTTGAAATTGTGAGACACACGCCGATTTGCGTTAAATTCGACAGTAGAAGAGTTACCTGCATTTAGCAAGCGACACTTAAGTGTTGCATAAAGAGACCGAGTCTCGTGGGAAAAGACAATAGGATTTGAACGCGAAGCCAATACACTTTTTGTATCAGGTCTGATTCGAGTCTGAGTCTGAGTTAACAGGCCGCGCTCATACTGTCAACAATGTATGTTACCAACTTAATTTTCCTCAGCTTAAAATTAGAACAAAGTTTTGCAGTCTTAACAAATAGTAGAACTCTTCTCAGTCTGTTAGGACCGGTTGATTTCAGTGAAAAAAATTGAACGACAAATTTGGCTGTGTAATAAGCTTTCAAATTTTCCACAAGGTATCCTCGAATTCTGTCAGTTGCTACCACGTGCTCCAACTTTCGATGTATGATAAGACCGAACAGAGGGATATGCAATTTTTGAAATACTACAATATTGACGTTTCTTCTGGACTTGAATGGCTATTATGCATCAGTCTTGCAGAATTCAAGGGATATAGGCCCTGAAACTGCTTTAGAAGTTCAAGGGGGCTGGAGTTCAATGAGGCAATTTTCCCAAGTCTTACATAGTAGTAAGTGAGTCATGCGAATGGCTCGGGAACAGCGAAACTGAGTCAATTTTTGGAGGCATGGCTACTTACCAGAAGGTCTACTTTGCTCGATTATGTGTGTACAGCACCTGAGATCGCGGTTTAAGCAGATGTAACAGAGCACAGGCGATAGACAGAGTAGCACATGTATTTTAAGGGACTCGAAGTATCAGACAAATTTTGTGATTGTGTTTGGATGTCTCATGTAGGGAGACTGAAAGTGAGTTTCACTGAAGAATCATTGAAGGACCGAAGTGCTCTGTGTTGTGCGTAGGTGTCAGCATTGAAGATTCGCTTTAGAGAAGGACCATTGCAATGTCAGTGGAACCTGTGGTACTACTCATGGTCATCCACTATGAATCAGTCATTCGTCAATTAGCACGACTCCGTTTTCACATGCAACTCACATGAAAAGCGTCTGCATGTCTGGGCCCGTAATCTGAATAGAAGAAGAAAAACGAACGATCAACACCGCATTTAGTTTAGGTTTATTTGTATAATTTGCTTGTAAACCATACATTGTGCGATAACCATGCGTGTGCGTCCGTGGATCATAAACACCTCCGAGGATCTAAAACTACTGTTGGAACGTAAAAAACTTCTTTGGATAACATCCTAGTATCGCAGCTTCCGACCACCATGACTTCGCTTACTCGATTTGGGCTGATGGTACAACGGCAGTTTTGGAATCCTTTCGTTGATCATCCTACGGACATGTCCAAACCAGTACATCTGGGTTAATAGCTGTCCTCGTTCGTCCGCGGAAATACCTCTGTCCGAAGCCATGTCAGACCACCGCATACCCAAAACGAGTCTTAGACATCGCAGATGGAAGTAGCTCATATATCGCACATTGGATTGTCAGTGTCTCAGTTTCGCTGCCGCCCATCAGCGTAGACACCAGTTTTCTACGGTAGACAAGCAGGTTGTGGGTCTCCCATACACTTTTTTCAAAACGTCTGAAAGCAGTTTTAGTCTTCCCCGTACAATTTGACAACTCTTGGTTCACGGACAGGTCTGTCGACAGATTGCTACCCAAATAACAGAGATCTGTGCATCTATCCACAATGTCTTCGTCGATGAGACTTTCAGGTGAAAGCTAAAGAAAACAAAACTTTTTAAGTGTGTTAATGTCTAAGACAGATTTAAATACCATGGTCATGGAAACTGTGGTCGTTTATTAAAATTTCTCCTCATTGCGTGCAGGAAGCGCACTATATCCTACAGACAACAGCACGTGCTTAGGCGAAATACATGACCTACTTGAGGCGTCGGAAGGTCGAATATTCAGCAGGCGACCATTTGTGTTTTTCCAAACTTGAATAATGTCTTTCGAGTTTTGAACAGCAACTGTTAGCATTGCGGCCAACTATAAGATTACTAGGAGTTGGGCTGGAGTGCAACTCCGCTTCACTCCAGTGACATTGTCCAAATAATCAGTGGTCGATCCATGCTACTGCACCATCGTTTTCACACCCACATGTAGCATTTTATTAAGGTTGACAAAATTACATGAACATCCGTACTTACCAGACACCATCCATAATGCTTCACAGTTGGCTTCACGACATTTTATTGAAAGTGGCGCGATGGTGAAAACTACATGGACCTTACTGCGGCTCTCCCGAAATATTCAATGCTCATAGGTAACACTGGTCTGCAAAAGTTTAGCATTCAGTCGTTTCGGTAGAATTCTTTCCAACGTAAGTCAACAGATTAAAGCTCCGGTAACTTTCGGTGCTTTGCTCGCTGCCCTTACCTTAAACCACAGGTACAGCAAGGGTAGCTTTGAACTTTTGGGGGTCTTTTTTCTGCTCCCACTTGAAGTCAACCAACTGGAGCAGGTTTGTTTCTAATGTGAGCAATTAAGCTTCAAAATATCCCCCGACAACACATCTTCAATTGCAATTTTTCTGTTTCTTAGTGATTAAACGACCCTCTAAACCTCTACCGGGGGCGGTGCGAAAGCATGTCTCTTTATCAGGTTATTCACTGTCAACAATTTAAAGCAACCGGCGAGTTTGGTAGGCTGTCAACGGGTATACGCCAGAATTTCATGATGACCCTTTGTTTGTGTACACGGAAAGCCAGAGACACTGTCCATTGGTACTTTAGTAAACTGGAAGGAAGGACCAAAACTCGCCCTAAGAGAGACACAGAAAGTTTTTTTGCCTAAAGTCAGCGCCGTTCCTTAACATTACATCTCGATTTCTTCACCGACCACCCTTTAACTCGCCAAGCTGTTCAGTAAAGTTACTGCAATCGCTGTGGACTTTTTTCTTTTTGTTCTCGTTGTTTAGGTTCATCATAAAAACAATATTCGTCATTCTTTCTCGTCAGACTCGAGATATCTGCATCGCTGTCATCGCACCAGTTCGGGCGTTTTGGGCGTTGTATACTGATTGATTCATTGTCTGTTGGCGTTATCTTTTCCTTGTGATATCATCGCATACCACCAGAATCAGTGGATGTTGGGTCGTTTATGTAGCGAAAACCGACTTCCCCATTGAGGATTATCCGCAACTCTGAGTTCGTCAGGCGCCCCATATTCGACATTTGTAACTGGCTGGCTGGCCTACAAAGAACCTGTTCGCAGATGTGAATAACTGACTTGATCCCAACGAGCCAATGATCAAACCCCGTGTCATACTTACTTTAGGAATGTCGCACTGTCTTGCAATCGCGAAATCAAGCAAACTATGTTCACCACTTCATTTTGTGAAATCGTTGGCTTCTAATGAGAAATGAAGGTTAGTATTAACCATCTTGTAGTTAAAATGCCACCACCGCTTTCATCGGCTGCCACAAAATTGGTCCAAAAACACTCTTCCGTGCACAAACCGCGTGTTTAAATTACTCAGAATGTATGGTCGATCACCTTCCGGTGTCGAGTGAACTGTGTCGAACAGCTGATCATAAAACTGGTCCTTTGTCTCATCATTGTGACAAATATCTGAGCTATAAACACCAAGAAGCCTAGCGGACTTACCTCCATCGAGTAGCATCTGCATAGATATGATTCGAAGGCTGCTGTCATACGTTTCGTCTATCATGAGATAGTTAATGCGGTCAGTAAATTCGAAACAGGCGCCATGTTCACGAGCACCATCTGCTGGGTAAACAGTCGAGTAGAAGGTGTATCCAATACCTCCTTCTCGGAGCTCATGTTGGTCTGCAAGCCTTGTCTCACTCAAGGCTGTGGCCAGAATGTCGTCGTGGATGGGTCCTTTCGCGAGCAATGCGATGCGGTGTTCCGACCGTCCGGTGTGGCGGTGATGTAGAGAAGCACATACATTCCATGTCCTGACGGACAGCGCCCAACGTCTAAGGACATGGTTCGAAGTGACTTGAGAGAACCCAGCTGGAGCCTTCAATTCAGCAGTCTGGGACACATGAAAATACCTTAGGAGGTCTTTCCAAGGGATCTTACCCACAGCCTATGACTCAGATGTCTGGCCCGCTTGACAGTGAATAAGACGTTGGAGTCTGATACAGAATACTTTTGCGTGCGGTAAATTCACTAAACTATATCAAATTTCTTCGGAGGACTGTAAGCCTTCTGACCATAATGAATAATATGCCGGTGGTTACCGTTGGCCTGTGAGCAAGCAGTGTTCTTTCAAAGGCGTCTTTTAGAAACCCCTTCTTCTCTATTCGGAAATCAGCAGCGCCAGAATTATGAGAATAATTCAGCAGTACGTCACTAAAGTGAGAACTGAACACTCCTACGAAGTCAGTAGTACGACATACAACCCCGTGAGCTTGAAAGTTTCTGTTTGGCTGCTTCCTTTCGGCCTATCTATTAGGTCTGTCTCGCAGCCATTATTATCAGAGAGCACAGTGAATAGAGTGTATAATTAACTACTCATTTGTTTAGACATCACTTTAGTTCAACATTGTGTGCGAGCCTGACCCCTACACCAAAGTAGCAGAAAACGTCAGGATACGATTACACACACATCAAATTGCAAACATTCGTGACATGTTAGTTTCAATAATGTTACCTTGGCAATCACGGATCGGTGTTTCATGATAAATAGGGTCACCGGTGTATCCGGTTTGGCCAACGCTCGGTATGTTGACCAGTTGACCTGCAGTCCAAACGTAATATAATCAATATGCAAAATGATTAATCCTATACTGACATGCGTCTTCTGACTGAAGTCTCAACTTCAAACTCATGCTTACACTAGAATAACTAAGTGATTTTATAACTTTCTTTTACTTTTAAGGCTGCATAAATCATACCTGATGGCCCTGTCCAAAGTGATGTTTTCTTATCACATTTCAAGCTTGCGTGGAAATCGGCAGAACGGTTCCTGTACATTCGTCATCCGGAGATGTTCAGCTCCCAAAGAACGGGTGCTCGGACATCTTTAGTCGCGACATCTTCGTCGGTTGATTCAACCTTCGTGACCTTATGAATAAAATTCAGCAGTAACCTCTCGATATGCTCGGAAGCTCTTACCATAAACGTTAATGTTACAACTAAAATTATTATTTGAAAGTTTTCTTGTTGAGGGGACCATAGTTGTCATTTGTATTGAGTAAAAAGTAGGGTAGTTCAACGCAAGGGACTTTTCGGAGATAAATAAATAAATATGAAAAATGTAGATTTGTTAAATATAGTCATTGGGCTTGGGACTGTTGACATAAATCATTCGTCCATGGCTCACTCTAATAATTGTGATTCTTAGTTCAACCTTAACATCCAAACGGGATTAAGTTTTGCTCTTGCTGTTGCTAGTTTGGACAGAGCATTTTCACTAAGTAACGTAACATCAGTAGTTTGTTCTCAAGCAACAGATGTACATTTCTGTTTCGCTTTAAGCAAGAACTAATGTGGATTGCAGCCTGGAGTTCCAATTCAATATAGCGCTTCTAATCGCCAAATGTCACGGAGTTTCACACGTCCGTAATGGTAAATTCAGGCTATATACAGCTATAATTAAAAAAAATGAGGTTTGGAAGTCATTTATTCAAAAAGAGGAGAATGTTGTGACTTCGGAAAACGCTCGGCCTGCGAAGTTGTTCATTGCATGAAAATTTGTAAAGGCTATGTTAAAACAGGAACATAAATGTGTAGAATCATCTGCACAGCTGACGTGTAGTTACACACATTGGGCAACAGTACATTGTCGTTCGCCCTGGTGGAACTTCCGCAATGGTGTGTGCACACTATTCTGACACTCGATTCTGGTTCATTGTCTTCCTAGCGTTTAGTTCCCGAATGTGCGTATCATATTACGCACAAACGAAGTTGCCTGTTGTACAAGCGAGGAAATTTCCAAATGGACTCGCACGTCACATGTGTTATAAATATTTGTGTTTTCAATAATAACCTTCAGTCACGTAAATGTGTGGAATTAGAGTGGTTCTAAATGGCCTGTGACGAAGGGAGTTGCACGAAATCAATAAACGTCATTTAGAAACACAAGTTATGTATGCTTAAACTGACTTCAGTAGAATCAATAATCGCGAAAATGCACTGTCAGATTGCTCTAGGTTGACTGGCAGGAACTCATTGGACAACTCGGTTTGCTTTGAAGATATCAGTTCGACAGTCTGAATGGACCAGGTGTGCGATAATTATGCTAGTTTTTGTTTCTCAGTGGCTAGTTTGAGCCGAGGCTGATGGTCTTCGTTTCTTTGTAATGGGCAGTTAGTCGTACGTCTGCTGTAATCGGTTGAGTAGCAACCGCATGAAAATGAGAACACGAACATTAGCTAATCGTGGACAGATAACCTATCTTTCAGATTCACTTGCAAAATCCGCATTGGAAATGACCGAAAATTCATCCAATATTTCCTTAAAACGACTAGTACGTCTTGACCATATCACGCAAATTTATTGAGCGGGTAAAACCAGTTGGATTTATCGTCTCTTTTTTGTAAGTTTTTTTTTCAACCTTCGTAACAACAAGTGTTCATGAACACTGATGGATGATAGGTTCAAATCACCAGATTATGCAAATGCCAACTGGTTAACCGAAATAGGGAAACCTTTAAGATTCAAAGTATGTCCACACAGTCTTCGTGAAACTTTTGTGTTTGTTTATTTCAGGAATGGTATTGTTAGCTTAACACCCGTAAATGGGCTCCCCCTTTGCGACTTCGCTATTCCCATATGCTCCGTTGGAGAGGATAATCTAATTTCCATGTAACCAGATGGAACAATTTGAGTGAAGACTTGTTTAGAGAGGTCCGATTTAAAAGATCTGTTCTTACAGTGCAATTTAGATGTTGGGTTAATGTCCGTCGACGAGTCTCATTAACACTATGATGAGGTAGTAATGGAGTTCCCACTGGATGCACTGCTGGCAGACCTATTCATGCGTACAGTAGAACCGTCCATTTATATATATATTGCCGATTTGTTGACGACATATTTATCATAACAATACCAAAAAATAAACTGACCACTTCTTTTCAGGACTTTAATACAGCACACGATCAATTTTCTTTCTCAGCTAATGAAAAATCGAACAACCGCTCAAATTACTGGATGTCCAGTTGACCAATCACCATAGAGGGGCACTGATTAGACAAGCTATTAGATAAACTGAATAAAAACACACCCTGGTTTTTGACTTCACACGTAAGACAAGAACGATGACTTAGTCGAACAAGAACTGAAAAGACTCAACTAATTGATGGAAAGGGGCTATCGGGAGCGATTCTTCACTTCGAGTGGAATTTTCAGAGCTCCGTACGAAGGAAAGCAATATTTATATACCTTCCTATGAAAAACGATGTAGCAGCGGATCATTTCAGCTGTCGTATTTACCGATCACAGAGACGCATCATCAGGAATGATATTTTCGGTTGAGCTGAAATGCATGGTCAAATCATGGCCAAGTACTCATTTTAGTGATATCATTGTACCTCAGAAAAAGCTGGTTTTACGACCACACATCTGTAAAAATTGAATACGGAATATCATACAGATTTTGTTAGAACCGACCACAAAATGTCACTGTAAACGTTTTAGTGCATCTTCCCTACTATGAACTCTGCATCCAATCATCTTACTCAGAAGCGTCAATGAGTTAACGAAGCACAAGTATCCGGTTTCCGTCGTAAACTATGTTAACCATACCATGAAATTGTTTCTGTAACGAGAGCTGAAAACAGCTTATCGAACTAAAACAATCGAAACATTCTTCACTGTGACAAGTATCGTTTTTTTGTAAGGCAAAAAGTATTGTAGCACTCATTTCATTCTATACAAAAGAAAAAATGCGTTCGAAAATACCCAATGAAGTCATGGGAACGACAAAGTAGTGAACAAGACTTGTTTTCTGTGTTTGATCATCAGGCTAATTACAACACAATAAATATGGAAACTGTAGCTGGGGTGAGTAAGAGAAACGGTAAATAGAGGTTATGGACAGCGTGTGTTATCAGTTACGTAATCACTGTTCCAATTCGTGAGCTTGACTGATTGTGGACCAGGGTAGATTAAGTGTCCGCGTGAACTTTTTCTGAGCGTAGAGGTCAGGGTTGTGTAATCGGACACTAAAGGCCTCGGCAGCGGTCAACATTCGGAATCTCACCATCTTTGATCGATTCTTTGACACTCGGTAAACAATCTGAAAGCGTCTTTCTTACTGGCAGAACGATTAGAGTCAGTCAAATGAGCAACAGTCGCATTTGTAACCGTTTTAACCACACCACTATTCAACCAAGCAGGATGATGTTCACGCATTCTGTCAGACAATCACCTTGTAGTACGACCAATGTATGATGCTGGACACCAGCAAACAAATGAGTACACACAACAGCTGGTTGTAGAACATGGAAATTTGTCTTTGAGTTGTGACATGATAATGGGTTTTGAACGGAAACTCACGCACAATTAAGCGGCAAAGTAAGTTGTTTCGACTGACTTTTTGGGCTTTCTCGAGATGACTTCGGTCATGGGATCACTCTTAAAAGGAAGACTGATAAACGCAAGTTCCTTATTCGCAGGAGAAGACTTAGATTTCAACTCTACCGCCTGCATCGCCTTCTGAATGAAACGTGTTGTGTAGCAATTCTGCATGAACACTTCTTGTAGAAAGTCTAGCTCGGCTTGTAAATTGTCAGGAGTGCAGATCTTTGACGCCCTGCCCGTCAGACATCGTAAGAGGTTTCGCTTTTGATTTAGCGGAACGAAACTGTCAAAGTGAATGTATTGGCCACTCCAAGTTTGTTTTCTGTACACATGTCGTTGGATTGAGCCATACTGTCGTCTTACTATGCCAACATCCCAGAAAAACTCAAAAGTTCTGCTTAGATAAGCATGACGGAATTTGAATGAATGACGAATTTGACTAGCGAAATTTGAAGACCGGTTTTGCAGGATGGTAGTACCACTTCTTATTCCCTTCAGCTGCTACACAACAACGGTCAACATCAAAAATATTTAGGCGAATTAAGTCCATACATCAAGTCACTGGTCTGTCATTGGCCAAAACTATGACAAACGGAGGTTCAAGGTGAACAGTTTTACACACGGAGGACTGGCTTGCTACGCATGACAAGAAGCGCCTCGAGTGAATTATGGATAATAGGCATGTGATGACGCACCAACACCTACTATTATGTCATCAACAGATAGAGTATTAATCGGGATGTCACTGGCGCATTGATTAGCTCGGTTGCCTCATGAAAGCGTGGCCGGAATTCTAGTCTCGGCAGTGACCAGGATATACACTACTGACGAGCTCCACTGAGAGCGAAACTCGAGTCTAGTGCTTCAATAACCAAATTCCCGACTACTCAACAGTAATTTGAATTATTTATGTCCATGAGTGAGCTCCGCCTCTTGAATACACTGCGTGATATCCTGATTAATCGTCGATATGTTGATGACACAATAGTATTCACACAAAACAAAGAGACATTAGAAAAACTACTAGATTTATTGAACTCTTCACACCGGAATCTAACGTTATCGTCTGGGTTCGAAAAGGAGAACACACTCGCCATTCTGGATATAAGCTTTAAGTGACGGAAGAATGATACAGTCTGTCGATCAGTACATCGTAAGTCCACCTGGGGAGGACAATATCTGAACTTCAACAGTTTCTCACCCATACAACACAAACGCTCGCTGGTTCGTTGTCTGTTTCACAGAGCGCGAACTATATGTACAGGTGATACACTAGATACAGAGTTGAAATTTATTCGTGAGACCCTGGTCTCCAACGGTTATCAATTGGGTTTTATTGACTTTCACAATAAACCGAAATTAATAAACCCACAAGAAACGTCTGTTTCGAAGAAACCGGTGTACATGCAGTTACCATATAAAGAAGATAGTGATGTGTCGTTTCTAATGCGATGACTGACAAAGGTCATCCAACGGACGTACAATGCAGCTACACTGCGTTTACTCAGTCGCACCAAATCAGTCACACTTCCTCACATTAAGGCGCGGATGCTAGAGCCGGCCAGTTCAGACTGTATCTACTAGTTCACCTGCAGTTGCGGTGACGTTTACATTGACAAAATCGATCGATCCCTGTGCCTTAAAATGAAGGAACATGTGCCCCAAGTATATCGAGGACTAGATGTGTGGCGTGACCCGACGCTACTTTACCAAACAACTCAAGCCGGCTTTTTCGATCGCCAGAGACTTGCTAAAGACCGGACATGTGGTCGGTCAGACAAACGCTTCTCGTATGTTGATGAGTCATCACATGCCTGTCATCCTTAAGACACTGGAGGTCTTGCTTGTCATGCTTAGCCAGCCAGTCCTCTGACCGCAAAACTGTTGACCTTGAACCTCTGTCTGCCATAATTTTGGCCAATGACGGACCAGTAACTACATATTTTTGATGTTCACCGTTGTTATGTGTAGCAAGTGAAGAGAACGTAAGAAATGACAAAATTTTATCCATTCGATATTTTCGTTTAACCCTAATAGGACGCATTGTTGTAACAAGCTCTTGCCTGAGAACTGTGCCATGATAAGTCCACTTTTGCGATGAAACCATTTGTATGACTAACCATGACAATCGTGCCGCTTGCACGAACACCGGTAAAATTTTCCACTGAGAACCACTTTCGTGAAAAGTATTATCAGTCGCACTGAAACAGTACCTACCTCATTTCCGTATGCGAAGATTAATTTGCTGCAAAACATTTCCTCCCGGATTTCTGGTTCACGGCAATACTTGATTTAAATAATCAACTCCATAAAATTGCTGCCACCAGCGAACGCTTGAAGTTTTACACGATACATGATACATTAGCGGGCTTGAACGAGAATTCGCATTTTACTACCCACTGGGTTATTGTCTTGACAATTCACCGGGAAAAGGTGAGTTTTCATTTCTGTTGTATGTTATCATTCATTCGTAATTTTAGTATCCACGGCGATGGTCAACGATTCGCTTCCAGTATATTGCATCATATTCTTAACAGTTGGATGTGTAAAATCCCTAGACACCAAGGGAACTTTCAGTGTCACTATTCTATGTTTTACGCTATCATTCAAACTCTTTCTGCGTTCAAGCTTTTACATTTGCTGAGAAACTTGGTCCTTTCACTTGTTCTTCATATAGCTTATGTACAACTGAATAATCGGTCTCTTCCCAGTAGGTCCGAACCAAGTACGCATAATTTCCTCCACATTATCTTAGTTGCAGATCTGAATCTACGAGGTTTCATTCTGTCTGCGGCTTTTCTCAAAACCGTATACGTCTGCTTCTGTGTTACGAGATTGTTGTTTCTTTGTAGTCGTTAATGATTGGATAAAATCTATGTCCTCATACGTTCTTTGACATGCTAAGTTACACTATCGCCTTCTGGTCTGGTTGCTGAGACGACAAGCAGTTAAAACATGACAGCGTTAGACATAGAGCAGCTTTTAAAAGTATTCATGTTTTTTTTCGAAAATCGACAACACAGCTAATACAGCAAGGGTTCCTAGATCGTGCACTCAACCGCGGACAAGTACAGGAACTCATGCTTGAGCAACGCGAAGGATGATATGCCAAACGCGTTTTCTATGTTGTGCGGGAGACCTCAAAGCCACTTAACGCTTGGGCATCATTTGCTCGTCTGGATATATTGCACTCTTATTGATGGCAATCGAAGTCAATTAATTACCCGATCAACAAACTGTATGTCACGTTATAGTTGCCCCTGGTCAAGGTCACACGTGCACTTTGTCGTTCGAGTAAAACCGAAGGTCAGATCCACTTGCCTACACACACCTCGTCACCGGGATGATTTCCGGGCCCGTTAAGCCACACGTGCGATTTGACGTACGCGAACTGTTTAAAATCTGCCTGTGTAAGTACCGATAAACGTGATTGCTAGATGAATGCGCTAATGAACAGGAACAAGATAAGTGCCGTAGCATGCAGAAGCTAAATTTGGTTATCTTCTTGAGAAGCACAAACAGTGTTCACTCCCCTAGCCCACATAACCTAGCTAGTAAACGCGTTTATCTGATAAGAGTGTTTCAGTTTGCTGAATGTTAACTGCTGATGCTAATGAATGAGAAGCAGAATGAAACAGTGAATGTAGTTGTGTTCGGATCACTCCAACTGAAACTGATAGTTGGATGGCGAAATGCCAGCTGGAGGATCGAACCACGGACCCGTCACACCCCAGGCAGCTACCCTGACGTCCAACTAACCGACCGTTGTGGGCTGAGTGCACAATGCCAATCTCAACTGATCCCCATACCCATACCCCACTGGTCAAACTATCGTACTGTAGGCCCTACACACATATACCCCTGTACTGATTACATTAATTACTGGTCGAACGTTTCTTGCAATATTACACGTAACCAACCCTGCTCCGACACCATGAACTTTCCCTGTGAACTCGCTCCTTGTTTGTTTTGTACCGCCGCATTGAACTGTTTACGCTACCGTGTTATTGGTTGATATTTGCTGACAGTTAAACTCCGTACACAGAGTTCACTTGGTTGTAAGTTGTATAATTTGCTAACCGTTGCTTATTTATGTACAGAACCAGTTTTATCTGAATAAACCTTCAACATTCCGTCTTGTTCTGCCCTCAATCAAGAGGTTTACAACTGCCCCGATAGACTGCGTATAACCGTGAACCCTGATAGATTCTACAGTGGATATACATTTTTCCTGTTATTGAATGTGTGAACGATAAATGAAAAACGATGAAATATCAATTAACGTTTCTGGCGACAAGTGAAAAAGGAAGGTGTAAAAACAGATGCGTTTATAACATGAGGACACAAAAACCGCATGTTTCGTTAACATTTCCTTTGACTCGCTTTTATTCAATTGCGTCCACACACCGTCCAACGCACACCCTTCCGCGACTCACACAGAGACAATGATACAGTAGCGGAAACCTTCCTGCCTCTTCTTAAATACCTGGGAACCCATGCTGAAAGTACGCTTACAACTTTCTGTGAACAATGTTCAATTTACATCCTACAGTCTAAATCGTCCACTAGTGAGATGATGCGAACCAGACCAACGTCGAACGCCAGTGTCGCACAGTTACAGAAACCCTACTGAAACATTCATGAGATAAATCTGGAAATTTACAAACAGATTGTTAAAAGCTTTTAATATTACGAGTTAATAGTCACTTCATAAAGTTCACCGTTTATCTGTTGACTCGTTTTGGTGAAACCTTTATAACAAGGATTTATTTAAAGCAGTCGTTCATCATATCGATACCTTTATTTGCATGAACGTTGAAAATCACAGTATAGCGAATAAGCTCATTTTCAGCTATTCAACATCAGGCTGTACACACCGCATTTATTTCATAATTCATTAGGGGTGTAGACAATAAGTGAGCACTCTAATTAGCTGGGTTCAGCAATGGAATGACGGAGTTACTCAACATCATACCTGGTGAATTCCAAGCACTCTGTCAATGTGACCAAGACAGTTCGCAAAATCTACCGAGTTAAAGTCATCCATTCGACGGTAATTTGAAACTGCCTTGACCAATCCCCACTTTGTAAACTTGTTAACACCGATTGCTGAAATGGTGTCTTGACTACAACTTGACATTGAGTTACTTAACCTCACACTTGATTTCAACAATGATTCCCTTGCAAAACTGTAGTATAGATGCTACTTGTTTGGTTTGATGATGAGTAAATAAAAACGAATTCATTCACTATACAACGTCTTCTATGGTTATAACAGGAATTTTTGTACGATTTCAACACGTATAGCTTTTATGAACAGGTTAGGTACGAATATGCAGAAAAGCCATATAAATCAGGATTTGATAACATACTTGTGGCCAATGGCCAGATGGTAAGCCATTGAGTGGACGGCGAACCGAACTAGGCAATAACTAACATGAATTTCCCAATGACTTAATATAATACACTAAGTATATTATTTCCGTTGAAACATCATTCTAATCTTGTTGGCAAAACGGAACAAATTAGTGAGACATTTGTTACCACTGGAAAGTCTCTAAATATTAGTCAGATATTAGTCAGATGCAGAACACCATATGAATGGGTCTCAATCACCTGAGTTCTTCTGATGTCATGTCTACGTATGGGTACTGCTGAACACTAATGCGTAAACCGTCAAATCAGTGTAAATCCCAGATTAAGATTTATGGGATTCATGTGACATCTCAACGTTCTGTGTGGAATTTCACTAACAATAACTTAGTGACTTGCAACTCAGTGATTCCCATCTGTATATTTTCTGATACAATACCCACTCCTATCGTCAGTCGCTACTGGTCTGTTTCGTGCACACTGTGGTCGAGGTCAACTAACATGGCGTGTTTACACACGTTTAAAGGTCAGTGCCACGTCGAGTTCATTCTGCTGTATTGGTTTACATTATGGATAACTTACACAACTGTCAGCCAGATGATGTGGGCTAAATCTGGCAAATGACACGGCTTTAAGAAACAACGTCGACCAGTATAGATGACATTCTACTTTGAGACTGTGAGGTGGATTAATTCGGACTAGTGGCAGGCAAACCTGAATTTTTATGGTAGCACCGCATACTGGATTCGACCAGCAAGTTGTGAGTTACTGTAGCACGATCTAGACGGTGAAAGGTGAAATTCGGAATTATACTGTTCGACCATTTAAAGTAGGTATCACAAATTCACTGATTCACTGGTTGATGCGCTGTTGTGACGTTGGTAGCCCAAGTTCCCTGGCTTAGTATGATTCTTTTTGTAGCATCATGCGGACGTCAGCTTTTCTACCAAGCAGATAAACGTTCACCAAAGCCTTAAACTGTATCCTAGAACAACCATTCACGACAACTGTTGAAAGGTTATTCCGATGAGCAGCCACCCGGCGACAGAAGTGTTTGAAGTCTCTTTTTGAAGAATTTTTTAAAGTGACTTCTTAGCCGATTTGGATCTGCGAGGAGAAGAGCCTCTTGGCCGGTCCTTCAGAGAAAAAAGAAAGGTGAAAATGAGGTTTCCTTGGAATCTTCCGTAATCCAGAGGGTAAAAATTAGGGATTTCGAGCTGACATTCTCACGATACGTTCCGAAGACCTACAACGTCTTTAGTCGCAGCTCGCCGTACATGTTCGTCCGCATCTATGTCGTTCTTAAGGCAGAACAAACAAATGGTTTAGCGTGGTTAGGCAACTTTCGAACATAAACTTCGTAGAGTTTGAGAAACCTTCTTATCAACTTGCAAAGTGTTGGGATCGTAGAAGTTCCAGATTGTTAGGTGATCCGCACAGAGAAGGGAGTGACTGGAAATCTTTTCCAGTTAATCGGTTATATGAATTGTAAATAATAGTTGACTAAGGACAGATTCTTATGGTACACTGGCTGGAGTAGTTGTGGGGGAGGATAGACCAGAAAGATTCTGTCATTATGAAGCGAGGTGATCCAGCGGTGAATACGCCTCCGTTTTCTGTAGAAATGGGGCCTTTGATACTCCATCAAACGCCTGATCAAAGTATGAGGGGATGGCGTCTGATATAAGACCATTATATCTAGTAACTGTTAAGCTGTCCACAAAAACATCATGTTTGTTACACAGGATCTATTTGATCAGGTTCCGTGCTGGGATTCGCAGATTACAGTATTGTCTTAAAGATGCTTTAAGGTGGCCTGTTTAAGGAGAGGCTTTAAGATCTTGCAAGGAATACTCGTCAGGCTGATTGGTCAGCAACTTACCGAAGTGTGTGATACTCGGAATTAGGGACTTCGAATAGTTTTAGAAGCCGTACTCGAGTCAAAATCTACAACACAAGTAATAAGGTGAAGACTTCTTACTGATTGCAGTAGGCAGTTTTTATTCATGAAACTAGAAGCCGCGTCCGCAAATGTACAACAGTAGTAAAGAAATCACGAGCTGTCATTGGCTAATCATATTGTCACCTGCAAAGTCAAACTGCAAGCTGATTGGTGTAACAGAGATCAAAAAAATTGGCAAATAACTGGATGTGTAAAATTCAGGTTTTCCTTAACGCGACGCTTGGATTGGTCCCTTGTAAGATCTCCTATTGGGTCAAGGTTTGGGCGGGCCGTGAATCGAGTAGATTTTCACCACAGTGGACCGATCACCCGACTTATAATTTGGGGGTAACAATAGACTGTTTCCATTTCGTAGGATGGATATCGGTGGAAAAGGTCAACGTGAAAATGTTATGAAATACGCGAAAATTCCCACTGTGGTCATGTCAAGTACTGTGTAGCGAACAAGCTCGTTTTCAGTGATTCATCATCAGGCTAAATACATCAAATCTGTATCACGAATTTTACTGGGCAATCATTAAAGAGAGTAGACGGGGAACAGGTAGTTAATCACGTCATTCAGATTAATGTTACGATGCAATCAAGTATCCACTTGAACAGTGGGCTTTGACAAGCTAACAGAGTGAGGTTGGCCATGGCAGATCCAACACCTGAACAAAACGTTCCTGGGCGCACAGCGTTGGGTTGTACAGGCGAATTCCAATAGCTTCAGCCGTGGACTGAATCCTACGCTTCACTGCCCTCGACTGGGTAGCTTTAGCTCAGTAGATTGGTCAAAATGCGTCCGTCACATTGACAGATTGATTCGAATCCACCAGGTGCGATAGTATGGCACTGTTGACGGACTTCGTTATTCCACTGTTGAGCCAATCTGAGTGGTGTTTCCAGACCCGTTCACATAAGCGTCTGGTCGTGCAGCTAACAGAACTGGTTCCACAGGAACAAGTGAATGAGTACACACAAAATGAGGCTGCAGAAACAGGTACTTTATCTTTTAGGCGTAGGCACAAAACCGGATTGGATGTGAAGTGGACACGTAAATTAGGTGCGCAAAATGTTGCACTAACCGCCCTTGTGAGTCTACTTGTGATAGACTCAGCTAACGTGTCACCCTTGACGGGTAACCTGATGTGTACAGTTTTCTTTTACGCTTGATACAGTGGGTCATCGCAGTCCGACTCAATTTAACACCATGTAGATCATAACCAAGCTGGCTTTATATAGGCGTTTTATCCTCCCACTATGTTGTCAAGCTTTTTTTCCTCATGTCGTATTGTTTTACACTTTCACACCAGTCCTTTATTCTCCATGATACTGTTGGATAGAACGAAAACATGTGTATATTTACTGCTCCTGTTCTTTAAAATATCTTTCTGTTTACGTATTTCTGCTCAGAAGGCACCTATATTTCTTAACTCACGCATCACGAATACAACTTGGCTGCTGTTTGAAAACTATAGATCAGTAACGTATTGGGTAACAGTTCTAAAGTCAATTTTTCAGCCACAATGATGCTCATCTAGTCGTTACTCACTGTCACACAACGAAAGAATAAAACCCTTGATATTGTTAACATTTTTGCTGCTATAACTTTCTGTATGTTGTCTAAGTAGTTCAGATCACCGGTTCGTATGCAGTATGCACTCTGTTAAACCCAAATCGACCTATCACTTCATTCGTTCAAGAGATGAAAATCCATTGTGAACATGTACACAGCTTTAAAAACTAGCGAGCAGTTTTATGAAACAATAGTTTTTCGTCGTGTTTGGGCTTGCAGTTCCTAGCACCGGTCCAAATCTGGCCGAAGTTCACATTGTTCACGGTTGGGTCTCTTCTAAATACCTATAAGAGAAAAAACTTTGGGATAGGTATTTTAACTGTGTCGTGCAATAAACCAGCAAAAGTAGAACGACTGAACTCTGTGAACGACCCTCAACAATAGTTGGTTGCGACTGGAGGGGTTCGCTACCTACCGTAAACAGCGGGAATTGTGGCAGTGAAGCACAGCGGCGCGGTAGGATAAGTAATCTGCTCTATGATAAATGTCAACAACTTCTAACCAGATAACAAGAATGGAAACTTTTGCGTTAAAATATGAACATAATTTGATTTTCTGACGTCCAAAAGGTTGACGTATTTTTAATTTGAAACTGGCTATTTAGTGTCAAATTTTGCCATCTTTCATTCTGGTAAATTTTGTCAAGTTTTCAACATGTACAGGCTGCACAAAATGCCAATCAGCGGTATCACTTCAAACCTGCACATATGCATTTTTTGGAACCTAAATTTCTTACAAGCGTATTTTCGTGAATTTCCTCTGAACGGGACCAGAGATGCTCACCAGTATTCAAATCTGAACTGCCAGGATTAATGAAGAGTAGAAAACGGCATAACCCCATAGCTATGTTCATGGGAATATTGTTGTGTTCGGGGACCAACTGTTTTATCGGTAGGTGTGGGTTGACCATTTGTGTTGCGGTGAACAAGATTCCGTGAATTACAATTAAACGCTTCTCCTTGGTCATCTTGTTTCGAGTAGGAAGGCACGTGGCTCAATTTATCATCATTGAAACAACCACAATCATGGGCCGTCCACGTCTTGGACTGCACGTCAGCTGGACTGCAAATGACTGCAATGTCTCACCAGATGGTCGATAGGTTAATTGGGGGAGGGGGATTTCACTATCTAAAATTTGGTTTCATCTGTGCAGATGAGAGTCTATCAGACAAACTTACCCTTATTATTGTGTTAACGAACGAATCAGAAATCTTTTTACGTTCTCTTTCGAACTGACATAGCACCTTCGTGCATGACATCCATACAAGTCCAAATCACAAGTTCACATCACATGTACTGTTTGCTCTAAGACTGATTTAACTCGATCTACGGTCTATGGGCGCGTAAGTTGACGATAATGGATAATACAGCAGCGGTTAATGACACGAAATGACGGTTGACAGCAATGAACAACGGACAACAGAGTATACACGATTAAATCAGAAACTCCTAGTCAGCACACCTATCCAGGTTTAACGCATGAAAATAAGAAAAGACTGATTTTCAAACAGAGCTTTATTATGTCACTCAGTCCTAAGACAACGTGGTCACAAACCCACTTGATGATCCGTAACACAGTTTAGTAATTTCGCTTTGTACTTACCTGTTATGGTTTCTGACTGTCTTCGTAATCGGAAACGGTGTACCGCTGATGTTAACTTGACGAAAGGATTAAACAACATGTTTGCGAAATGTGTCTGGTAAAATTTCGCTTCCTCTCTACACTAGCATCTGATCCTTAATTGTATACAAAGTCATACTCTTAGCCAACAGGTCAGACAAAAAGAGCACACACAGAACAGTGCTACGAACACATACATTTACTAGTTCGTTTAAAGTTCGCCACCATGACATAAGTAGCCAGACAGCAAATTCAAGTTACGTTACTGAAAGTGGAATGGATCGTCTTGAAAAGACGAGTCTCGGTAACCAACGTGCGTTCGTCTAAAGAAGTTTATTCTGAAGGTGTTATACAATCAACAAGGCTGGCTGTCGGTTTCATGTTGATTACCTAGTCAACATGACACATAAACTGTTAGAAGATTAGTCCACTTCGGAATATACTCAGCCATTCGAAAAGATATTAGTTTTTTCGTTCTGGTGATGGAAATGCCCCAGCACTCGCATGTGAAGTGATACACACAATTTGGTTTCGCTTGGGTCCGCAATAACCTGTTAACCGAAGGTCCGAGGTACGGTGTAACTGATGGCAGGTGAGGCTGCTTAATACACAAGTTAGCCATGCGATGAGCATGTTATCAACGTCATCAAGTTTAAAGGAGACCTGCGGAAAATTGTCTATTCTACTAGCTTTGAGCGGTATAAGGCTCCAAATACCTGTTGATAAAGCTATCAGGGCAGCTGGTCTCTTTGAAGTTGTTCAGGAGAAACGCTCAAATGAAATCTAGATTAACTGGAGCACACCGCTTGTGTGCTGTAAGAAACAGTGTTCTCACAAAGCACTTCACACCAGACCGCAACAGAACTGCTGAACTATTGACTGGTCCACCTGTTTACATAGTAAGTTAACCTTGGTATTTTCGTGTTGATAGAAGACTTTAAATGAAGAAGTGTAGTGAAATCATTTCAGTCAGGTTCAAAATTATTCTTTATGAACCGGAAAATGGTCTAGAAATATGGAAGAGCATTCACTTCAGTACGACACAATGAAACTTCAACAGAGTTGTGTGGCTTAGCCGTTAATTACTATACTAAAGTGGACGCACTGAGATGATACAGAAATTCTGATCATTCGAAAATCGGCTATAGTCTATATTTTTGCATTAAAAATGTTCCTCTTCTTTGACTACCAGCTAAACGCATTCGCGCGTTGAGTGCTGTTGATTGTAGAGAGTCCTACGGTGATTCCTACTTGTCTACAAGATGGTTCGCAATAACACCAAAGTAGCAGGAAACCCGCTGCAGAAGAATACAACTGTACACAGACCTTACAGTAACTTTATAACTGATAGTTTTGACATACTACTCACTTGCTTCCGAATATTACTGGTGAGTAGTTTGGCAGATATGACAATTTAGAAGAGAACCAGTTGCGAAAACTCTGGAATTCAAATGTGGCCGAAGTCCAAAGTTTTGTTAGTTGGGTTTCTTCGACAGAATCTAGGTACTTCGAATCCATTGGACTAAATGAGCCCATAGGCGAGCAAAATCAGATAATCAGTCAACGGACTGACTGGATTCTGTGGAAAAATCGTTCCCCCCGAAATGTACACTGTTTATCAAAAAGAATCCAGACTATTTCACGATTTTAAGTAGCTAGAGCATGAGTTATTTACATTTTTGTTCTGAGGTAAAAATTCCGATTACAACAGCTTCTCTTTCTATCCCTTCACCTCAGTACGAAGATTCGATTTGAAAGTGCATCATATTCTGTGCTAGCTGCGCGTTCACCGAATAGGGCATTACACCTTGGGGCCAACTAAGTATAATCACGTGATGATCAAACAACAACACGGTCAGGAAATATTGATAGAAATGGGTAGATGTCGCCTGCCTGGTTGGCGTGCTCATGATCAAACAAATCTCTGGCTAGAAAAGCTATTCGAGATGACAACTTTCCGAAGTTAACAGCTTGCTTGCACTCATGCCGTTTTTAGTTCTTCCGATAAACCCTGCTATGTAATTTTTGACCTTCTTTGTTGTTGGTAAATTCGTCTTCTTCTAGATTGTTCCACTTTGCTGTTGTTGATAACTGTGCCCGAGCCGTAATACTTTCTGTCTATTTTGAAAGAGTAAATAAATGATTCTGAGAGAAGAGGAAGATATGAACCTCACAATTAAATCGGTACCTGTTGTCTACCTTTATGTGTCACATAATCTAACAGGATCCACGAACGCTGACCACTTTACTGATGCATGGCTGTGGTCATCGGAATGAGTTTGTATGCTCTGTCCGAGACAGTCATCTCAGCGTAGTACGATTACCGTAATCCTTAGTTATTACACCATCCATTGGCCTACCACTCACACCTGCTTATCGATAACCGTGTACAAACCCACCAGTTTCACTCTTTGCAACCATGTGAAGTCGGGAAGTATTCAACGACCAGTCTGTCGAATAACAGCAATAGACGTACATTTATTTGTAAACAACCAAGTGACACTAATGCCATTGTTTATTTAACTTACCTTCTAGTAGATGGCAGTTATAAAGCAACCGTTATTTCGTGGACAATTTAACAACCTCCTGCCCTTCACCTTGCCAGCTGAAGGTTTTGTCCTCTGAAATGTTAGCCCTATTGATATAGTTTGTGATGGACATGTCAATAGACTTATTGTGTAAAGTGAGCTGTCGCTGGTTGCAACCTTACTGAAACTATTGTAATACAATGTGTTCATACAAGGAGGAAAGTGGATGTAACGAGTAAGCTTCAGGATGAATATCATTAGTGTTCTAACAGTGGCTGATCCTTAGCGAGTATGACGTTAGGTGCGTTGTATAATGGACTTGGATTCATCGACTGTCAAGAAAGTATGTTTCACAGTATTCAGCAGGTAAGTAAACTCGAGTGACGGAGCAAAATTATTCGGCGGCATGTTCATAGAGACAGATTAGTTATGATATGAAACTATCGTACAATCGTTTATGTTGAGATCAAGCATGGCTACCTTCAATAATAAGACCCTCTTCAAAGGAACAAAGTGTATAACCTCTACTGATATTTATAATTCATCCGTTTTCTAATAGCCATTTTTTTATGACAGCACTGTGTCTGCATTGATGTGATTCCTTATCTGTGAAGAGCATTCAACTGAAGTTGTAAATCCCCCTACTGTATTAACCACTTCAGTACCTCCTATTTGGCCGTGTTCAAGATAGCGTGACTTGTCTCCACAATATTTTCACTTACTGGGTTAACTAAAATCAACGGCATGTAACTTCCAACTGTTTTCAGTAGGAAAGTTAAACGAAAATGCCGTCGAGTCATGTTCAATTAATATAATTGTTGAATGTCAGAAACCTTCACCTTCATTAAGTCAAACGGGTCGAGATGTGTTTAATGGAAATTGGCGTTCAGAGGGAATGGCAGCTTTGATGACGTGACCAACCAAATCTGGAAAATGCATTCCATTCCACTCGTTGCGGCATCTCTATACAGATGAAGGTGAACATGATTTTGTCTTCCTCTACCTTACTATAAATGTCCGGTTCATCAGGATAATGTCTCTCTGTTAAATTAGCTACGAATACAGTAAAGTGTTACTTATATGCAGTGAGCAACTGGATTACAGAATGAGAAACCTTTGACCGCCCATAAAGTCGAGCAGCAGTTCGAAGATATCCCGTTTAATACAATCAGCTTTCGACCATTTAAAAATGTAGTTTGAGCAGTTTGGTCCTAGTACTACGAATCGCACTTGATATATATTCTACATCAGGAAATCCGCTCACCGTACATTTGATTTTGCTTGGTCACGACTGTGTTCGTCCGACAGCCACCACATAAATGCATCTCGTTCGGCTATCCACGGTGTCCTACACATGACGGGCTGGCCCGTCAAATAAACATAGTTGGGCAGTGTGATAATGATAAGCTGACCGTAATCCCATGCAGTTGGCCGGGGGAACGGTGTGACAGAATACTCTTTGGTGACTAATCGTTCAGACTGGGATAATCGCACGGAGCGACTAGTGTTTGCGTCGAACAAAGAACATCTGGCATTCCAAAGCAGTCAGCAACCGACTTCAAGGCGTGCGATATGACCCATCCCTTAATAAAATCCATGCCTTAATTCTTCATGTCCAATTCAGATTGTTGGACTAGATATGCAACGAAGCTAGCCCTCTGTAACACCTATGTTGATCTGCTGGAATTCAGGTACAATGCTAATCGAGCCTTAGTCACATGTTGTCGCTTTTACTTACTAAATACAAAGCCGATTGAAAACTACGCTGCAATTCTGGCAGACATGAAAACAGTGGTAAACCATTTGATCGCTCAGGAAAGGAGCTGGCAATTATGACAGATGTAAGTCATGTGTGCTTTGTGATACTCACGATAATACGTGTGACTGACTGGTTATACAAAAGAGTGTATTTTCATACTTACAGATTAACCAAGTTCAACAATCCCAACCAAATAATACTGGTGTGATGAACATGACTGACATGCTTTATCACCTTCTGTTACGCAATTGTTTTACTATTCCAATATCCTGTACAGTTGATACGTACGATTCAATAGTATACGTTCTGTGCTGTTGTGCCTAATTGTATTTTGCGATTCTTATACGTTTGATCGTTATTCTAAATAGTTCAGTTTTAATTACAACAACTGCGTTACGAAATCATTTTAGAATTGGATGACACCAAGTTTTGGATGATGTGAAAGTATATTCTCTCTCAATGTTTCCTCGCCCAGAACAGGATATTGTGCGGCGAAGAATGACTGCTTGTTTGAGGAAGTTCACGGTCAGCGTAATGAATGCGTGACGGTTTCCGGTTCTGTGATACTATGAATTAGATGCTTGGAATAGCTCCAGAAGCAATACACTATATCGAGTCCCCCTCATAGGTGGTATACAGAGGACCTTTAGTTGACTGTAACGGCAGCTTTTTGTTCCTGATAATAACACGCATCTGTAGTCACACTGGTACAATAGAAATGGCAGTTTATCACTGAGTAGCGGCGTAAGCCACCGTTTAGCAATGAAAGAGGCTAATGAACAATCTATGGGGATGTGGGAGCCGAAGTCAATTGTGGGTGGCGTTTGTAGGATCGAGCGAACCGACGATAACCGGTTGAGAATAATACAGCGAGTAGACAAAGAGTATATTGTTGACTTGCGAAGTCAACGCAAGGATAAACGGATACAAATACGAAACGATAACGGAGCGAGGCGACAAGCGTGCACGGAGCGGGATCGTACGTTCGAGTGCGCGGGGGACTTGTCGGTATCTCTACTCGTTCAAACAAATGTTTAAGTACATACAAAAGTAGAAGACAGAAAGAGTACAAATGACACTCGTAGCTCTAACATAATTGATAATAACGAATAGGGTCGCTACAGAGCTCCCCCTTAGAAGACAACCAGAGTGTTGTCTTTGACAATATTGCAATGTTTCAGTTAACCGGAACCGTTGATACGAGCATGAATGGTCCAATTTACTCCTGCCACACAGCTCGCGTCTACGGCCGGTGAAAGAACAAGGGAGAACAGTTGAAAGTGTTTCGGGCGAGCACGGTCTGTAGGGTCGCTACACGTTCAGTTCATGTCACGTCATAGGCTACAACCTAGCGGATTTTCAATACACAAAGAACCTGATGAATAATGGAAAGTACGGGAGGACAGTTGTTTGTTCGATCTTGATTTTGCATCTAAAAGCGTCGCCGGATTAGTTCACGTTTGAACCGTTATTTGCTTCAGGATTTGAACATTCAGTGAGTCGAATGTTCCTGAACCATATTTCCAGTTTCAAAGCCCTCCTGCAATCTAGTTGGTCATATTGGTCCATTAATATTTTCATGTAAAACACGTTATTTCTCGTCTGGCGTCTTCTGTGGTGCGGTCTGGACTAGGTTTGTACTTGATGTATGTGGTATGATTATACATTTTTTAGTTTGATAACATCAGCCAGCGTCGCACAGTTATGAGCTTCATTGTACTGGATGAAAATACTGGGCCTACTGGAATTCACCGCACTTTTACTATACTAATCAACTTTTTTCCTAATGATGAATATAGACTTATTTGTTCCATAACGTACTATTCGAAGCGTCACAGATAGTAGATATCAGTCCAGTTCTAGCATCATACAGTGGGTTATTTTCTTTCTGCACGATTCGGACAGATGATAACCCAGTTACAGTGAACAACAGTCTGCGCTGCACAGTTCGATGCCAGAAGATTAGCAGCGTTGAGCGAAGAGAAAAACTACGACCGTTTCTAATATCTCGTTTTCCGTTTTACCAAACCTATACGAGTTAATGAAAACCAAACTCAAAAAGGCCATTGCTGTTATCAAAAACCATCACCGGGCGAGAATTGGTCACACAAATAGCCTACTAACCTGAGGAACAGATTTTCCGGAGCGAGTGTACGGACAGGGGCATTCGTACAAACAACCACATAATGGGAACATCTTTCAACGTCGTTCACAATGCTTCACTGAGTCCACGTAAAAAGCGATAATTTAATCGTCAGTTCAAGTTACATGGTGCAATGTTTACCCTTGATTGGATCAACACAGGGCGTATGCTTGAACTGTAAGGATGCTTGGCGTCTCATTTGGGGTATATCTTTGATGATCGCTTGGGATGTGCTACAGGACACTATATGACCAGGTTGTGAATGTTACATTATTCTTTCTGGGCTAGCATGTATGTTTAGCAGTCCGGTGAAAGTTGAGCAGTGATGTGTACCGTAAGCAAGTTGTTCCGAACTAGTTCTATTCCCACTTCACTCACCGACTTGGAGTTCTATTACGGTTTTACCTTAGGAGATAATTCCAGGGATTTACTCTTCATCAACGAACATCTCAGCAATACGGTACGAAGAAAAGTATTGCGAGATATTAATATTTAGTTTTTCCTTATTATTCACACTTACAATTCAATATTGTTAGGGAACAGCCTCTTAAGGAAACAGTCAGGAAGCATCACATAATATTGATCGATCGACCCAGTTCGGTCGTTGTGCTGAAATTGGTCCTCTCAGCCAAGCACATTGCAGTCCTGCAGTCGAACGCCTGTGCGTTATCTGGACTGTGGTTCCACGCGTTTGCTTTCTGATGCTTCGCGTAACTGGATTAGCACTAACGCTCTGACTGTCATATGTAACTGTTTGATTTAATTTATTGTGCATCTTGTTCGCTATGTATGGTAATCGATCCTTCCTAGAGATTTAAAGCCTCAATCGCCTAATTTTAACTTGTCCTTTTGATAAACAATGTTATCATGTCTCTTATCCTTCTCGGTTTTGGGTTGACGATTGAGCACTTAAGAGCGGAGGACGATACAATACAAGTGACTATGTTTAACAAGCGTCTGACAACAAGAACGACAATTAAACACGTTGAGTAATACTACAATCAGGGTTCATTCTATGGCATCTTTAGCACGCAGAGATGTGGTTGTTCGCACATTATCAGCGTGGCTTCCGTGAGTGCCAATATCCTCGAGTTTCACGAACCTAACAACACAGCGGACGACGTTAACGGATTAACCGAGTGGCATGTATCCGAAATGTGGTTAGCATTCGAAAACACCGAGTTCCCGCTTGACTGTTAAGTTGTCAATTTTTATTGCGTCATCACGTTCAGTAACCGTCAGGAGTATCCCTCATCATAGTATCCGATCCATCCTACAATAAGCTCGTCGTCGTAATTGCAGATAAACTGGTAAGTTCATTGAGAAGCAAAGTGGCTTGTTGAATGACGATCGGAAACTTGAAATATGACACTGCTAGTGGAGAAAAACAGTTCTAATTCAGCAACTGGGCTGACCATTTTCAACATGTCATTGGCTTCATTCAAGATGACGGTATACTATAAGCCGCCTAATTGGCCTACGTGTATAGTCAAGACAATTTGTGAATACTACAGTTGTGGGGAAATTCCCATAACATCAAAAGTAACGATGTGACGAACAACTATTTTCGACAATTCTTTCTCAAATCAATACAATTACATAGGTTTCATCAAGACGTCGTAAGGCAGTGCAAAATACCAGAAGTGACTGTTCGCGAGTGACAATAAAGCCTAATACTAGACCACGCACACAATAATTAACTAGGCCCAAGACGGACGTTGACTGGATGTTGCGTCACACGGTCAGGGTCGAACGTTTGTGGCTGGTTAGATTGGATGTGACTGAACTGTGGCCACGGAAGTTGCAAGGACTGAACAACTTTCCTTTGAGAACACAGGTTAGGGTTGCGTAATCTAATAGCAATCGATTCGGCGGTCGCCAGAATGCTCTGACAGACTGTTTTCGGTTAGGTGTTGGCAACTCTGTAGATAATCCGGAATGTTTTGCTAATGCCTATGCGATGGTTGGTGTCCGCTAGATGTGCAACAATGGCGCCGGTAATTGATCTACGACAAGCGATTCCAATCCGAGCTGGATGATGTTCCTTGATCTTTTTTGACAAGTGCCTAGTCGTACGACCAAAATATTCCGCAGTACAACAGCAGCATGAAAATAAATGCACCTGCATTGACTGATCGTGGACAGGTAGCTTGTCTATCAGGCTCACTTTTAACATCGGCATTGTTGTGAACCAGCTTCTTAAGGTTGTCGTCTAAGTGACCGGTACATGCAGTGGTTAAACCGATCTGCTACACTATCCCCTTTAAACGGGAATTTTATAAACAAGACTTTCTTTTCAGTTGTGGAAATTACCTCATGCGGGATTTTGGCCTTCATATTTGAACTGGGGAATTGCTCCGGATAACCGTTTTCCCTCAGTGAGTTTTGAACTGTTTCCAGTTCCTGCTCTACTGCGTCATCCGAACAGATCTTTCTTGCCCTAGTTGCCAGGCACTGGGCTAGATTTAGTTTCTATTTAAGGGGCACAAGACTGTTGGCATTGGTGTATTGACTTGTCCACTGTACCGTCTGGACGTCCGGTCAATTTGAAATCTAAGATATGGAACTCGTTGTTAGATTCCTCTTCTGACGTGACTTATAGTAATGTGTGTGCAGCATTAAAAACCTGAAAGGTGGTTGTTAACTCATGTTGTGACTTTATAACGACAAATATATCATCTACATATCGGCGGTACTAATGAAGACTGAATAGTTGACTGAAGTTGGGATTCTAATTTACCCATGAATACGTCTGCCAGTAATGGACCTGAAGGAGATCCGATTGCTACTCCATCCGACTGTCGATACAGCTTACCGTTGAACAAAACTGAACACTAAGGGCGCACCACGAAAGTAGTTCTTTTAGGTCTGATTTTTACAATCCGAACACGCTTTCGGGTTGCTCAATCTGATCACACAAAAAGTTAATTGTTTCCACCAGCGGACGATTCGTGAATAACGAAGTGACATCTTGCTAGCCTATGTACCGGTGTCTAACATTAATGTCCCTCACAGAGTTCACAAACTTGAAATGTCACGGAGACTATGTAGGCGTAATTTTTGTCGTATGGGCTCTAGTTTATCCGCCAACTACTTAGCAGTTGTGTGACACGGTGAATTGCACATATCAAGTATCAGTCGAAATGTACAACCACTTATATGAATCTTGGGAAGTCCGTATAAACGCTGGATGATGGATCCAGTTATGTGATACGACCTTTTCGCATTAGTCATATTAAGGGACTAGTAATTTGATTTTCAACAAATTACGTCTTGTCTTTCTCATTTTCTGTCTTCCTGAATTTGATAGTATCTGAAAGTATCGATAATATCTTCTCGATATAATCAGATTTGTTTAGAATCACAATCTCGGCGGCTTTTTCTGGTCGAGTAAGTAACCTGTAATCACTTGTACATAAAACTCTCAAGGCTTTCAGGTGTTTCCGGGTTATCGGACTTTTATGACATACAGCCGATTGGCGATATTTTTAACAACGGATGACCAACTCAGATCCAAACCGCTCAAGATTAGCAGCAGAATAGGGGCTCAAGTGGATCGTTTGGTTGGATAGATTCTCAAACTGGACTTTAATATCTAACTGATCATCCTTACGATGTGGGAAACAAAACTTAGGTCCTAAGGATAATATTTCAGGCAAATTATCGTCAAGTACGCTCGTGGACAAATTACGGACGTACATTTCGGAAGTCCTTTGGAATTGTGATTGAGGCTTCACATCAATGAGTCCCCGTTCGGGGTCTAACTGCTTCTTTCTTGTTTGTTTGCATACTATTTTACTCACGTATATATCACAATTATAACGTTCCTCTACTGTCAAACCGTCTATTGCAAATTACCGTTGGCCAAGATTTCTGCGCTTTTCCGATGTGATACAGTGAGCTGTATTTAACTGATTGATAGTATGACGTTTCGGCGATAATGCACCCGGACGAATTCGACATCTACGAAGGGCATTCTAGTAAAGTTTCGAATAAACATTACGTTAAATGCACTGTGTCAGAAATTCGATCAAAACATTCGTCTCCGCAAGTCTGGTGCTAAAGCTAATATATCCCTTAAGCTCCTTGATGACCAGTGGGCCCTTGGATTCACGTAGGTGTTCCTTTTCCGTGAAAGGTTCAGTTGAACTGGCTCAAATATTGGCGAACATGCCCCTGCTTGATGTCCATTCTTTGTTCGTTACTGTACTTCTGGAAGAAACTACCGGTTTTTAGCACGCCTATTTCCCCACAAAATCTACCACCGCTTGATCTCAAATGGTTCTTTTATACGCCGAATATGTTCGGTTTCATCTTGACGATAGTACTTACAAACAAACAGGTAGTGTGGTATTGGGCATTTCTTCGGGTCCAACAGTGGCCGATATTTCTCCAAGGATTTCTCGGTTGATTATAGCACTGCCCATGAACGACGGGCTGATATGTCAGTTTTCAATTGTAAGATTCGTTTCAACCGAACTTACAGACTTTATGCTTTTCACACTCAACGTTAACAAGTTCATATGAACAGGATATCTTAATCAACCAGCGTCAAGATGATACAGTACAACATGCTGTGTATCGAAAGGCAATATGGAATAACCTGTATGCCCATGTTTATACGTGCGCACCGATGATGTATTAGTGCAGCTATATCCAAAACTCGTCCCACAGATTAGACAAATATGTACCAGCGACAGTGTCCGTAGTGAGGGAGGATTTCTGACGAACGTTTTACTAATCAAAGGTTATCCGGGAGAGTCTATATATATTCACCTTGAGTGACAGATGACCGAATTTCAGATGATAACTGCTTCCAATAAGCCCGTTCGGGCGGATTTGAATTTGGCCTGTGATCACCCAGGAACCAATGTAGGCAAGAAGTTACGACAGGCTTCAAATAATGAATATGCAGCCGCTGAATTGCAATCATTGTTCTCCGATGAACTTATGTATTAATTTAGAACGAACAGTGTGACAGGTACAACCTGGTCACATAACGCCCTGTAGCACATCCCAAGCGATCATCAAAGATATACCCCAAATGAGACGTCAAGCATCCTTACAGTTCAAACATACGTCCTGTGTTGATTCGGTCAAGGGTAAACATTGAACCATGTAACTTGAACTGAAGATTAAATTATCACTTTTTACGTGGACCCAGTGAAGCATTGTGAACGACGTTGAAAGATGTTCCCATTATGTGGTTGTTTGTTCGAATGCCCCTGTCCGTAGACGCGCTCCGGGAACTCACTTACTCTGGTCAGTTGACCACTCAGGATATCTGATTCGCCTGACGCATCAATGAATCCCAATCGGTCTGGGCCTTGTCCAGCAACTGCGTGTTTCACTGAATAGCAAGAAGTGGTGAGATTACTATCAGTTCTTTCCCCAAGTGACTCATATGATACTGACACCTCTTAGAAGCTTTTTTAGTATGGCTATCGTAACAGCGCAAATAGCATACCGTATTTCGGAAAGTTGTAGTAGGATAACGAGGAAGAGTCATAGCACTATACTACTCACAGTACTACTCAGTAGTGAGACACGAGCATAAAAGTGTAATCTACCGCAGCTGGGGGGCTCACATAAGCAATAGTAATTCGGTGTGCAAGGTACGGAATGTTCATGTGCTGAAAAATAAAGTTTAGGTTCAAGTGTACGGAAGACGACCGGCTGAGAATAACGCAACGAGTAAAAATGGAGTGTACTGTCGAACTGCGAGGTCAACGCGAGAGCAAACGAATATCAAGACAAAACGGCAACAGGGCGGAACGACAAGCAAGCACGCAGTGGGATCGTAAGTTCGAGTGCTCAGGGTACTTGGCGGCATATATACCCGTTCAAACAAGTGTTTAAGCACGTACGAAATTTGGAAATAAAAAGAGGAAAAATGGCAACAATAGCTCTAACACCGTCAGCAATAAACAAGTAGGGTCGCTAGAGAGCTCTCCCTAGAAGGGAACCATAGATTTGACTTTGACAATGTAGCAGTTTTTCAGTTAGCCGGGACCGTTGACACGAGCATGAATGGTCCAAATTACTCCTGTCATAGAGCTCGCGTCTACGGCTGGTGGAAGAAAGAGGGAGAACAATTGGAAGTGATTTGGGGGAGCACGGTTTAGAAGGTTAACAATCGTAAGCAGGCAAGGGGAATCGGGGACTGGCCAGTTGTAATCGACCTAGCAGGGTCGCAGACTTGTTCGCGTCCATCGTGGGTGCTACTTGCTGAATTTCGAGTTTTCCAGCGTCCCATTGTAGGGTTTTCATTATTTTGTACTTCATTTTGTTAACATTGCGTAACTGCTGCATCAAACCACATTGTACATTTTTGTTTGACTTGAGTAAAAATAACAACACAACACAGTTTCGAATAAACTCTGCTACACGCGCTTGCTGGCTCTTCCTACGACGCCGGTGGTTGCCATCTAATTTAAAACATCTTATTTGTTGAATTAACTTTCAGCTCGATTACTTCGCATCCTCAGCTACGCTTGAAACAATCCAAATACTATCCAGCGCCATTGGACGCCTCACGAACATTGTCAATATTTGGTGAGTCCAGTCCTTGACTTCACTCATTATTTTTGTATCGAGAATTATTGCAGTTCACACATCTGTTCCAATGCAAGTTGGTGAGCTGGAAGAGACAGTTTTCTTTACCTACATTATTTTTGATACTTTATTATTTTGACATGTCTCAATGCAGTGTTGATGTTGACAATGATTTCATAGAGGCATCCATTACTATTCGACCTCCCATTTTTCGGATTTCTAATCCCCGAGTTTGGTTTGGTCAGGTCGAAGCTATATTCAGGACGCATAGAGTTAAGTCACAACCATTGATGTATTCATGCGTAGTTCAATCTATCCCAACTGAGATTGCTGAGGAAGTTTGTGATCATATTAATGGAATACCTTCTGAATGCCCATACGACAACTTAGAAGCCTTGATAAATAGAATTGAACTGCCGGAGCTGAAGAAGTTAGACTAGCTGTTTTCCAGTATTGAACTGGGTGATCGTAAACCGTCGCAACTACTCCGACACATGAAACAGCTGCTCGGACCCCGAAAAATAGACGATTCTATTTTTCGACAACTCTGGTTGAAACGCCTGCCTCCGTCTACCCACGAAATACTGGTATCGTTTAATCCCACCTTCCCATTATGGAATCAGCTGACGCTGCGGATAAGATGCTAGAAGCTAACCCATCTTCCCAACTGGCTCCTGTCACCTTTCCCACCCTACCTCAGCAAACAAATGACACACGTTCCGCGACGTACTAGCTGGTGAGGACGTTGTTGACCGCGAATCAATTTCGACATCAGGTACATCCACAAACGCAGGCGTTGTTCTGTCAGTGGAGATAACCTCGCGTCTACGATTGAGCTCCAATACGAAAGTCTTATCATTGCGCGCAAGTATGCGGAAAACGACCCTGTACACGGCGGGTCTAAAGACCATCACTGAGTAAATGTACTAACCCAAACGTGAGCACAAGTTGACGGACAAAGATCTG
>LUCH01002619.1:10743-48249 GCA_013368495.1 Paragonimus heterotremus
ATTCTCGGATCAGAAAATAGAAGGACAGTTACCGAAAACGATAGTTAAGGTCACTAGTCCATCAATTAGCGTAGCGGAATAAAGGTCGGACAAGTGAAGAAATAGCCAAGGTTACCTCTCGACTGTTCTGGACAGTTCCGCTCATTCTGATCGGATCAGTCGTTTTTCTCGAGGTCGGAGGCGGTTTCGGACGAAAAAAGTGAACTCCCTAACAAGGACTATATGTGTTGTGTTTTCGAGATGCCCCTGTTCGATCTTAGCATTGTTCTTCACTGGAATTTGCTCTCAGATATTGCCATGGATCAGAGTTTCTTTCTCAGGATTCATCTTGACGACGAATTCGAATCTCGCGGTCAGGCTAGAGTGGGGATCGCACTGGACTCTAAGGTAGTGCTGAACCTGCTCGACTGGATCACGGTGAATGATTGTTTGTGTGTCGTCAGACTTTGCACTTCAACCAACGTCTGTAGAGACATCAAAAATAGGTTTACTTGTCATATCCACACACGCCGTAATAGACTACAGTTCAGATGTTATCAAAAGCGCCTTCTATGATCTTCGGAGACAAAATGAACACTCGGACGTCATTGTACTTACTGCCACTATGAGCGCCCAACCCGGTCATTGTACTCTAGGCGAGTGGCGTTTGGGTGGTATGTTCTCTGTCCGTGCGCTACGCAGTGACAGTGGCGATCTGCAATTACAAGTATGAGTATCTCACGAGCTTTGTATTTTGACTAGCACACTTCAACACAAACGAAGGCAATGCTCCACGTGAAGACCACCATGTACAACCCAACCATGAATCCAATCTGGCCGTATCGCCGTCGGCTATCGGTGGCACCACCCCATTAAGCATTGCTCATTTTAGAATAACCACTTTTACTCAGATCATGCTGTTGTTCGTACTCGCTTTGTTTTATCGTTTACTCAGAGATCATCTGTTCATAAACATAAAGTAAGTACCTAATTGAAAACCGATTGACAAGAGTACACGAAACACCCATTAAACAGCACTGGCAGTTAAAGTGATCGGACCACAATAGCATAGTGACTCAACCAAGTATCGGACAGAAATCTCAACAGTCATGCGAATCTCTTGCGGAAACGTTTACTCCAATGGGGCGCCCCACATAAAACAAAAGTGTGTCTGCTGATATTGCAGAACTTAGGATCATCCGTCGGCTGATTCCCTCTGATACTAAATGTGGCAGAGACTGTCGTAAATTGAAACACAGTCTTACGACGAATCTGTTTAAGAACCGTGAAGCTTACTTCTCCGAGTGCGCCGTAGAGTACGGGAAGATAAGTTTATCAACGAATAACCAGGTGCTGTTTTCTCTGATTCATAGTTGCACTGGCCGTCGGCATGGTGGCAGTGAGACTGTGAGAAAGACAGTTCCCGAACTCACAGCTTGTCGTGGTGAGTTGGCCTAAGCTAGCTCATTCAGTAGTTGATGATGGGGATCGTGTGGTTGATTATGACATTCCAGGTGATTCTCTGTCGGCAACAAGTGGCTTCGGAGATTGAAGTAGTGAGACGTAATAAGGCCTCAGGTCCGAACCTTCTTGATGGTATAAGATTGCTGGCTGAACTAACCTTACTCCTCCGTTTCATATGGGATCCTGAAGAGATGCTTCATGACTGGTGCTTATCACCAGCCATCCCCATTTCCAAAGGGGTGCCGGAACATAATGTGACAGCCACAAAGACATTAGCCCTTCCTGTATTGCATTCAGGATGCCCATGGGTTCCGAAATACGGGGGAACCACATAAGAGAAGACTACGCAAGTTCCCGGTCCGGTCGCAGGTATATCGATCATACCTTCACCTTGCGACAGGCACTAGAGCATTGGCGTTGCTTTTCTCAGCCCGTGGTAGTTGCTTTTTTGGCTTAGAACTTGCTTTTGACTCGATTGCCCGAAACACTTTCTGGGGCTGTCTCCATCGCAATGGAATCCCAGTGGAGTATAGCGATTTGTTGGAATGGTTCTGTTCTCATTCTGAGTGCAGAATACCAATTTCTGAATATTTGTTTCGAGCGTTCTCCACGTCAAGTGGCGTTAAAGCAGGAGTGTCCGATCTTTCCCTTCTTTTTCAATTTTGTGATGGACCATATTGTGAAAGGAGCGCCCTACAATTCCGAGGTTCTCAGAATGGAGCTTCTATCAGATATTAAGTTGAGTATGCGGACGATATGGCTGTACTTGGTTCTGCAGAAAACATGCAGACCCAGCCGAATTGGTTGAATGACATGGCTGGTCTTTATGGTATGTACTCTGCATCTTCAAAATGTGCTGTTGTTACAAGATTAGGTTGGCACTGCTCTCGTCTTTCTTGTTGTAAATAGACCGCTCAATATCTTTAATCGCTACATTTACCTGAGCAGAGTCAGCCTGAAAGATTGCTGAGGAGGTGTCCACGGGGATTTGGAAGGCGCGTACTCCATTCTCCAATCTCTGTCACATGACGTGACAGACATCCATCTGTCGATTAAAGTCAGAGTTCACAATGCGTTTGTTCGTTTAGTTTTGTTCTACGGTTTATAGACGTGACCTCTTCCTGCGGAAGATGCACACAGGTTCTCAATATTAGGCCACCATTGCCTCTGCCAGTTAGCTTATAGCAAATGAACTGACTGTGTGGGCAACTCGACAGTCTGTCGGCGCGTATTTAGGAAGTGTGCGAGTTCGGGACCTATAGTCAAGATAGTGAGAATTCACAGTTTTCGCTGGTTTGTTCATGTACTCTCTATGCCGACGGAGCGTCTGCTGCTTCGCACATTGTTCAGTATGGCTGCTGATGTTTGGAAGAAATTGCAAGGCAGCCAAGCGTTGACGCGATCGCGGTTATGGAAACCTTGATCGTTCGCTGAATAAGGTTGCTAGGTGCCTTCTACCTATGGGCATCGTTGGTTGGAAACACTTTCCGAAACGACGTTGTGTCGCATTCAGTGGCGAGCCAGTATTCACAAACTTGCTGACTCTTCTGTTTCGTGAAACTCATCTGTGTTTATTTGTCTAATTTCTCTCTTCTGTCTCCGGGTTGCACATTCGTACTTGTTTATTACTCTACAACTTTGTGGACTATTGTCAGGATCGGTGATCGCCAGGGCCATTGCATCCACAGATGTGGCTGAAAGCTATTGAGATGATAATGATGACGGTTAGTGCCACAGAGGACTAATCAATTAAATGGCTTTGTCTTGCCCCACGTGATCTGGGAAGTCAAGCCAGTTCAAATTTCAATGCAAATAAATTTCTATACTTGAATTCATTCGAAAATATGGGATCATCCCTGTTACAACCACACATGTGATCGTACATCTGGATTCTCAACCTGCAAAGTATAATACGTTAGCACTGACGTTTCTTGGGAACGAGGCAAAAAGCTAGACCACAGAGGTTCCAAATATAAATGGCCATTCACCTGATACAGAATCGCTCTCGGTAACTGTGGACCAAAATATTCCAACTTCACTCTCAACAGCTGATGTTCGATTTTACCTGTAGGTTCGCTTAATCTCGAAGATTACAATATCTCTGACATTCGACTGAACGTTGTGCGATCCGCTTCGTCTGTTTCATTATAAGATGAACCTCCTAGCAGATATCGTACACTTGGGAAGGTCTAACTGAAGAGGGTATTATTTCAGACGAACTTTGAGAAGCAACTGTTTTGAACGTAGCAAATTAATGAAAAAGGCTAAACTCATCGAATTGTCCGTAGGGAATTCCAATTTACCTTCATAACTACCTTATGGATCTGGTAGGAAGTATAAGTTCTTTCGTAAACAGGCCTGGTAAACAACATGCAAACAGTATATCCTGGGATGGAGCTCAGACTTATTGTTAAGTCGACTACTTGAAGAATGTGGGATGGAAAGATATTTTGAACGCTAACCACACAAGGATGTTCTTCTGGGTTTGTTGAAAATACTATGAACTTGGACTAACCATTTCATACCGTTTCCACGGTGATGTCTAGATATTTAACAGAAGTGAACTGTAGTTGTTTACATAATTGGTTAGACGATCGTGTCAGAGCTCTCTGTATAGAATTGCAAACATCCAGTTCAACTAGACTTGAAAATGCTTAATTCGCCGATTTGTTCGTCTGCACGGTTTTGTGGTCCGCTTTCCTTCTGTTTCACGTAGGTTCTTACTTATGCGGTTATACCGATAGTCTACTCATCAGAGTGATTTGGTACCAGTCACTCAAAAAACCTGTCTCCTTGTCTCACTTTTTAGGACATTTACCTATTTACTTAACGTCTCTTGTCAAACATATCGCATTTTAATCATTCCATCAATCCGTTGTATCCGTTCGAAAATTTCCCCCCCCAGATCAACTGATTTGATTGTGATTTTGACGAATTGGTTTCGCTCTTCCCTTTATTCAGGTGATCTAGGGACCAGTGTACATCACACTGTCTTTTTTGATGGTGCGTGACTGACCCCACATTCCACTGTAGCTAATAAGGGGTTGCACTATTTTGTAGTATCTTCAGTTAACGATCATCAGTCTACCGTGATCAGTTACCACTCGTATTTATCCATGTCTACCTACTTGTTTAACCATACCTGTAAAACAAAATCTTTGGGTATCTAGTTATTAACCGGCGTCTACTACTTTCATGTCAGCAGTTACAGGTCCATAATACCCTGCATGCCTGCAGCGGCTAGCCTTAACTCGACAAAGTAAAACACACGAGTAGCCCCCATTGAGGTATAATACACTTTGTGTTCTCCATTTTCGTCGATAACTCCCGACTAGAAAAAATACTGCTCATAACGAACAGTCGTTCATTGCCATTTGGTACTAAAAGTCTGCAGCCAAACAGAGGAAACGCTTGTCTAACAACTTTATCTTGGAAAATTGTAAATGCCATTGACATACAATGTTTATGCCACTCGGCTAAGACGGCTTGTGGCAAGGATCGCTACAGCAGAGACGAAATCATATCAGTAACGAAGCACGCAGCCATCCAACAGTAACGCATTCGTCGAGCGGTATCAGTTACTCAGAAAAACGCCATTCAACATTACCTATTGTTTGTTTGCAGTAAATAACAGGTTTTTATACACTAGTAATTAATACGGATAAGCACTTTATTCTCACTATACTAACTTTTGATCGGAGCCCTTTCCTCGCCTTTGAATTTCTTTGAAGAATCGGACAGCATGGTGTCAAAGGAAGAGAAGATGCCGGTTGCCTGTAGTACAATCTGCAGTAGTGAACAACCTGCACTTTGATTCAGAATGGGTTACAATCACTTAGAACATATTAATGATGAGTAGTAGGGGATTTGGATTTTCATATAGATTGAACATCACCCAGAATTGATCGCAGCTGTCGCATTCCCATAGACTCTCCAGTCGGCCCATTTCGAAAAGAAGCACTAGACTCGAGTTTCGCCCTCATTAGAGCTCGTCAGTAGTGCATATCATCGCCACTACCGGGACTTGAACCACGGACATTCAGTTAATGAGGCAACCGTGTTTACCACTGAGCCATTGACCTCACGTTAGGCACGACCGAATTATCATATGTGAACACTCAACCACTTTCGCTTGTGAGTAATGATCAGGTTGCCCGATCGCCTCGAGAGGAGACACAGTTACTGTCTGTTAACTCCTTCTTTTCGAAATGGGCCGATTGGAGAGTCTGTGGGAATGCGACAGCTGCGATCAATTGTGGGTGATGTTCAATCTATATGAAAATCCAAATCCCCTACTACTCATCATTAATCAAATACCGCTCAACAAGTCAATGATTTCCGTGATTTCAACTTGGAGAGAAGTCCTAGTCGAGGGGTCATCGATTGGAGTTAACAGACAGTAACTGTGTCTCCTCTCGAGGCGATCGGGCAACCTGATCATTACTCACAAGCGAAAGTGGTTGAGTGTTCACATATGATAATTCGGTCATGCCTAACGTGAGGTCAATGGCTCAGTGGTAAACACGGTTGCCTCATGAACTGAATGTCCGTGGTTCAAGTCCCGGCAGTGGCGATGATATGCACTACTGACGAGCTCTAATGAGGGCGAAACTCGAGTCTGGTGCTTCTTTTCGAAAGCGGACGACTGGAGAGTCTATGGGAATGCGACAGCTGCGATCAATTGTGGGTGATGTTCAATCTATATAGAACATATTAGTCGACAACTGAGATTTCCGGAAGCCCATCTGGTTCGACTGGACCATTGTGATCCACCTGAGGAATTAATCCACGATGTACTGCCAGCAGTGTTCCTGCACACGCTGCTCTTAGCATTTTTATCTGAAAGACGAATGGGCTGTTACAACTTATCGATGAGCCTGCCCTTCTTCGTCATACGTTGCTTGTACACTCCTTCAATGAGTCAGTTGACCTTCTTGTCACAGCGTTAAAAAGCGTTAGTTAAGTCTCGCCATTTTTACGATTGTTCGCTCCATCCTGTAATCTTGGACAGTATTGTTGGAATCTTAGACGGGTCACATTGATCGGCTTCTTCGAAATTTGACGTCGTTGTGTACTATTAAAGTAAACGAAGTTGAAGAAATTCCCGAGTATCATTAGCAATATTTCGACCTTGACGTAGTAGAGGACCTTAACACAGTCATATTCCTTGAAGCCGATAAGGTAAGAGTTACTGACTTATGTCAATTCCCCTGTTAATCTTGTGCAACAGAATGAGTATTGCCTGGCCTGGGAGCGACCTGCTTAGAATTATCCGTTTCTTGCTGTGTTGTTGATCGACTAGATGTAGTTTTGGTGAACAGTTTGAACCAGGATTATTATTATGCTGATAACAGCTTGGGTTGCAACCAGACAGAGTAAGCATATGCACCGAATTGCCACCAACTACAAAGTTTTGAAATCTCAGCTAGATTTGGCGCTGACTGTTCTGTAGAACAGAGTATTCCATCGGCGATTAAGGAGAATACGAGCAGTCTGCATTTATGGAATGACTCACTGTTACAACTGGTGGGCACGGCTACGCTTGAAGTGACTCATCAGAAAGTCAAGAAATTGTCAAAGAATTTAAGCTACTAGTTTTCGAATTCTGTTCGCTTTAGTCTTTCTTATTCGTTTGTTCATGCCTATCACGCTGCCACAGATGTTAGTAATATTTTTGATTTTAATCTGAAGAACCTTGATGAATACGTGCATTTCTCCTTATATATATATATATATATATATATATATATATATATAGCTAGCAACAAAACATTCAATTCGATAAACAGTGGGTACCTTTCCAGCTGATAAAGTGAAAACGTCTAAGGGTATATATATATATATATATATATATATATATATATATATAACATGTACTTTCGAGTTTCTATCATTATGTTGGCGCGCTGAAGGATTTGTCGGAAATATGTTTGTTGCCTCAGTTTTCTAATGCATTTAGTGGTTTGCTCACGTTGCAACTTATCGCTACGGCTGAACCGATTGATCATGTTAACCAAAATGCTGTTTTCACCATTGAGTGCCTGATGACCCCAAACTTATGCGTGCTCCGCTTAGAGAAAAATATCGCACTCAATAAATGGCAAGTGAAATCCTCCCATTGTTCCTCGCCAGAATTAGTGTGTTCTTTGCGTTTCGGCACGTTATGCTGAATGACGACTGGATTTATTTGACAACCCGTAGAAGACGCTTCAGACCAAATCGTTGGTTCCTCCTGCCATTTTGATTGAAAGTGTTGAGTATACTGTTTCACATACCAAATAGTATACAGTAAAAATGTTGCGTGACAGCCATGTTAATCTGGGGTTTGGCAGAAACGGAACGTACTGGCAATTCACAAACCTCCGTAACGTTTTTTTTCTAAAGTTTCGAACTTAAACTCCAGGTCCGAAGTCGAAATTACTTCTCACCTGCTCATGTTCACGTCGCACAACAACTGATCAACCTCAAAGAAAATCAGAGATATAAACTAAATACCCTGTCGAAGTAATGGAAGGCCTGTCAGTCGGCTCGAAAAAATAGTCATCTACTTGAACCTTCCGTTACTCAAATTATTCGCCGCGATATTACCACTTCGAAATTCAGTTAAAAAGGGAACTAACGACACCGGTCTAAAGAGCAGAAGACCTCCGGTTCAGTAAACGAACTGTTCACATCTATTCCGATTCTCGCTTTTCCGACTCTTTTTTATCCCTTTAAGGCATATTTTGACAGCTGTTTGTGGGGTATTGGTGCGAGACTTTCTGAGTTGAATGCTAGTAATCGTTCGGCGACAGTGCAGTCCTGTCCAAATGAGTCACAGACATCCGTAACACAGAAACCACTTCATATGGAGGTCTCAGCACGAGCTGATCCTCCCTTAGAGTATGATTTGTTGGTATTTCCCCTTAGTGGGTCTGTCTCCGTAAAACTGACTTAAATCTATGGGACTTCGGTTTCATAAGTCCAGCCCGTTATATTGTTATCAGGAAAGAACTTCCACAACGGATTAAACTTCGTACTGAGGAAGACTCAGTCTGTATTCTATTGTTCGAGGAATTTTTGGACAGATGGCCCAATAACGGATCGCCAACAGTTGAACATCAACCTTATTTCGATTTCTGAGGTGAACTGACGGTTGGGGAGGATTTGCTTTTTAAAAAAACGGTATGCTAATATCAACCGAGATGACCCACAAGTGATTCAACATAAACCGTTTGTAACGACGAAAGTGTGTGGCCTTCCTTTGGTTTTATCCACTGTCGGTATCATGTCTCATTATGTCCTAGTTACAGGTATATATCTGTTACGAATGTATGACTGATTTATTCGAGAAACCTTCTACGAATTGGCACAGTGGTCGACACGGTTGCCTCATGAAAGCCTGGTCGGAGTTCTGGTCCCGGCCCTGTCAAGGATATGCACTACTGACGAGCTCTAATGAGAGCGAAACTCGACTCTTGTGCTTCTGTTCGAAGAGAGCCAACTGGGATGTCTGTGAGAATGCGACAGCTGCGATCGAGTGTGGTGATGTTCATTGTATATGGAAACCAAAATCCTTTATCACTCATCAGTTATCTTTAGTTTGCATCGGATGCACAGTGTGAGTGCAACCACAAGTGATGAAACGCAAGACACTTATTGTAACATGTATGCACTAACGTCTGTTCGCTTTGGCCACTATGATACTCTAGTCTTGACTCGGATGTTGTTAAACTTACTGTATTCGTAAAGTTATACTCGACAGAACGTGGACGATTATTGTCTTACTATACTGTATTCCATTGAGACTCCACTTTCTAGATACATCTTTGTTTGATTTACAACCAATAAATCCAAGTTGTTTGTAATACTTCAACCATTGAATGCCTTGGGCACTGACGTCCTCATGTATTTAGTGTTTGCGTGATTTTTAACTGTTGATGTTTTATCTTTGGTTTTGTGATTCTGTTTCATTGACGAAACAATATTTGAAAAAAAAATCAGACGTTTGCTAAAGAAGTCTACTGTCAGTGTTACTGATTTTTGGCATATTCTCTCACAAATTATCTTAGGTTTGAAACTGAGTTAGAACAATGCAACATCAATTGCTTTTGGATGCTTTATTCTTGATAAAATTGAAAGTTAAGAAGGCGTCCTAAGTTAAGGATAACGGGGAAACCATGTGAGCGGGTAAACGCAAGAATAAATTTGAACCGGAGCCTAGTTGAGAATGTCAATACACATCTTAAAAGGTTGAAATGAATAGGATGACCAGAATCGTGTAAAACTTTAGGGTTAAGTGGCTTGCATGCTTCAAAATGTTGAAATGAGGAGTGTTACTACAGTTAGTCAGGCGTCTCATGCGGCTAGAAAGAGGTTTCACCGTTTGATTATGGGTTCAAGAATATAACCGGAGAGCACTGGCCAAAAGGGAGGATGCATGCATGTGTAAAACAGGATACGATCACACAGGGTTGAAGTCACTTTAGGCGTAAAACATGAATTTTCTCACTTGAGCAAAACTACCGTTAACATGGAGAGACCACGTCAACCTATGATTCAACGTAACACCTATATACTTAAAAGACTGGCATCTAAGAAGAAACTCGTATTTGGGGACTAGTGTTAAAAAGCCGCTAGCCGGTTGTCGCTTTGAAAATGGAAAATAAAACAATAACGTGTTTGGATTTGTTGGACGATAAACAGCACGCGGTAGACCAACTAGCCAATCCAATAAGGCCATTTTGCAGATGGAGAGAGAAAGATATTTCAGAATGTTGGGCGCCAAAGACAACATCACTCTCATACTTTCGCAAAAATGGGTTTTGGGGATTGTACATGGGGCTCACTTGAGGCTGAAAACAAAAACGAAGGATGAATTGTATTTTGAAGAACACTAATTTGTGAACTGTTCGGAGGATTCTTCTCCACTTAAGCGTGTAAACTATGAACTATTCGAAAAGAATAATTTGACGGCATTATGGAAGACGGTTAAATATCTTACCCTTTGTTGCAACTGAATTCTATTGAACACGAACGCGAATAACTGATACGAACAACGCTGAGCTAATAACACGAATAGAGACCCCTTTCGATTGACCCTCAAACTGCGAACGACAACAGCCATTAAAAACACGGACATCACTGCGTTTTGGACTGAAATTCCGCTTCATAAAAGCGTGCGCGCATGTGGCATGAGTACGTGTGAATCGGACAATAATGGTCTCGTTTTATTGCACGACTTTCCGCTACAATAGGTCATTTTGTCACCAGTGGACCAGGACAAACGGGACTGACAATACGTCAATGTGTGTTGGCAGGTGCAGTTGTTTTGTGACATTGTGCATCCAAAGGGAATCTTATCAAAAACTTTCAACGCCAACAATCAGCATGCAATCAGTCGAAATGCGGATGTTTCTTTGTTTGGCTCCAAGGTGATGCTAGCAGTTTTTTAACGTTCAGCAATTTTTCCGTGCGTGAATGTATTCAAAAATTACTCAGCCAAAGTTTCAACGAGTTCGTGCTTAAATGGCGACGATCCATCTGGCCCTCCTGACTAGCCAACTTTAATTTTCACCATTTAATCATAGATTCGTACGGAAGCTTAAACAGCCTTTTTCCTCAATGTCTACTGTCAAGTTCACCTCGCACTTTGTTTCTTGTGTTTGATAGATAGTAGCAGTACCGTTTGTATCATCCGTACGCCTCTTTACCATTCTGCTCTACCGTGTCTGAACAGCGGCGTTTCTGATCATGATTCTTACATTTCTAAGTTACTAACTTTACCTTTTACATGTGGTATATAGTTTTATACTTTTGTAAAGAATGTGTACACTGACGACAAGTCGTTACAATCGTTCATCATTTTTCTCGGATATCTGTTATTGTTTACAGACAACCGCCAGCCTACAGACAGCATCGTCCACCCTCCACTGGTCTTTCGGGATTGATAAATTCGAACACGTGCTTTGAACAAAACATCCCGATGCCTGTACATATCGACGGTAAACCCTTAGGCAACAGAAACATTCACACCGTTACGTCTGTAAGAAATTGCACCGTATGTGTTTCACCAGTTGCTACCTCAATGGATAGCTTGCTTTGGTTGACAAAGCGAATAGGCCCACTGTTATCTGCTCGATACATCGTGCCTTCGTTACTTGCGGCACTTGTAGTATGTTATGAAGTGAGTTAACTAATGCAATTTATTACATGAGCTTTACCTCCGCCTCAATGCATTGTACCGCCAAATTAGTGATTATTGGCATGCACTTCTTGTTTCTTTACTGTACTGTTGGATTGAATCAACCTCTCACTTTAAAGTTGACAAGGCGTTTAAGTCATCGACTCATGAGAGAACCTCTTGAGAAAAACTCAATATTTCCTATATCATCCTTTCGATTCAGACATCTTGTAGAACTTCTCTTTCATGACCTAATGTGGAAATGTCAGTTTGCTGTTCATTTTGTGGTGACTGTTCAAGAGCCGTCAGTCTTTAATTGTTTCCTCTTTTTTTCCTCAACACTTCTCAGCCCGGTTTGATGATTCCAGGATTATAGGGGTTTCTTACAACGTTGTTCTTATAAAGTCTATCTGTATCAGTTGCAACTTGTACTTATTTCTGTACAGTGTCTGTCCGTTTGTCCATTTTTCTTATAGTTTCCGGACTTGGCTTAATATAATGGAGTGTTTTAAAAAGTTGAATAATCGTTGCTTGATACAGTGCTCGCACTTGTGCTTCACGTATTATTTAAAAGAAACTTTTTACGTGATTGTCAAACGTATCCGAAACAAACCCAAACACGTCAAACGTATTATTTTCTAGAATAATCGTTGAATGGCACACTGTAGCATCCAAGTCCATACGTTTTCAGTGTTATGTTACAATCGTCAATCCCGTATTCCCCTTTGTCATAAAGTACGACGGCGACAAGCTTTTTCGTTATTCGTGTCCGTTCGGGGACTCCGCTATTCAATGGCGAGGTGAATAACACATTTGCCACCTTAAGTTAATTTCAGAATGAGTTGAGTATATGTAATACTCGGAATTAGGGACTTCGAATAGCCCTAGAAATCGTACTCAGATTGAAACCTCTCACACAAGTAATAAGGAGACCTTGTACTAGTTGAAGTAAGCAGTTCATATTCATGGGACAAGAAGCCGAATTTATAGATATACAGCAGTATTGGCTAGTCGTATTAACACATACAAAGTCACAAACTGTACGTTAATTGGTGCAATACGGAACAAACAAATTGGCAAATAACGGAATTCGTAACATTGAGACTGTTTGTCCAATCCTGATGTAATATCTTCAACGCGACGTTTGAATTGGTCCCTTGTTAGACCTCCTATTGTGTCGGGGTTTGGATAAGCGGTGAATCAATTAAATTCTCACCACGGTATCCTTCATCAGAAGTTGCTTTTGTATTGTCCTGTTTGGTGTTTTTACGCTTTTTATGGTATTCAGTCATAAAACGTACACTGTATCCACTAAGTTCTTCCTCGCCTGGTAAGCACAGAACTATTAGTGAGGTTGTGGAAACTTGATGATTAGTAATGTTTTGACGCTGGTTGGGCTGTTTAGTGTGTATCTCGATATCATGTCCAGTACCATCTGACAAACCTGTAGCCTCTTCCTCGGTTTTCGGAGTATGCCATTATGGTGATTCTGCTGTCTTGATATGGTGCTCAGATTTTCGTACTGCGTTGATCCGGAGGTTTATGCTTTCTAGGGCTTCGATTATATTAAACACAACCTTGGATAGGCTAAAAGTGAGCAGTTGGATAGTGTTGGGGCGCCCACCCTGTTACCGTCCCAAGGCGCCTCCGCCGTGAGAAAGAAAAAACGATTGACTTTGTCCTGGTTGGCGGGCCTGCTCACAGCGGCCGAGTGGTGACCTCAGCTAGTTTTTACCTGTCTGACTTTTTATTCCGCTGTGCCCACTAGTGACCCTAACTAAATATGGCATCTCACTGAGTCGCTAACTCAACGGTTTGATCTGTCGGACGAAAGAAAACAAGATTTTCTCGGAAACCCTACACAGAGCCTCTGACTCAAAAGTCTGACCTGCGAGCCAACAGGTTGGTGGATTTTCTTGGGGGACCCTACCCGGAGCCAATAACTAAAAGTCTGTCACTGAGGGGTCATCCAATCCCGTGGATGCAGTGAGTAAGACATGGACGACTCATTCCGATTGCTGCCGCGCACAATAGATGTATTGTGAACTACATCAAACTTCTAGGAATTTGTTCAATTTTTCGAACATACCCCATAAAATGTCGGCGGTCACGGTCAGCCGTTGAGCGATTGGAGCGCTGTGTGTTTGAAGATAACTCTTCTAGCCTCCTCTTTTCGTACGTGGGAGATAGCAGTGTTGCAACTCTAGATATATTTCTACTGTATGCTCATAGATTTCTGCCCCATTGTCTGCGCACCCCTACGCAGTCAGTAGTGCGACATACAAATCTACAAGCCTAGGTGCTTTTTGTCTTTCTGCTCCCCGTTGACCCAACTAACAGGATTGAACCTGGAAAAATCGATGTTCCAGTAACCATAGCCTTCCGGATTGAAACTTCGCAGATGCCTGACCACCGCGCCGAAGCAGCTGAAAATGTCAGGCTGTCTATCTCATGCACACACACCTTTCCAGGGGTGATAGAGAAAAGGTGATATCAGAACTGTCAAAACTCTTTCAGACGATTTCGGAACTGAATGAAAAACTTGTGGTTAGTGTTTATCAACCGTCATTCCCGTTTTCACGAAAACGGCCGGAATTCTAGGTGATAATCGTGGAGGCGTCAGTTTGCCCTCTATTTTGTCCAAGTTGCTCACTGGTTTCATTTTACGTGTTCACTAAACTGATACCTAAAAACCAAACAGGAGTCCGATCCAGTAGAGGGCTGGTTGCCCACTTGTTTGTCCCGCAACATATCTTCCGACATCGGATCTCTGATATTCGTGCGGCGGTCATGGTCTTTTGAAACTTAGTCTCGCTGATTCGGCTGCTCCTAAGGTTCTCTGGAACTATCTTCTTCATGAAATAGTTCCGCTAAAATGCATGTACCTCATAAGGTCTTTGTGTTTGTAAGCTTGTCAGATCTCATTTCCTGTTCACTTTTGTCATGGATGACATTCTCGAATGTAGTGAATTTGATGCTGGGTTTCTTCCTGTCACTAGGTTGACTTACACTAAGTTTGTGGATGACAATGTCCTGCTTAGCTGTTCCGCGGAAGAAATGCAACGTAATATACTTAGACCACCAACTGTTGAGTAAAACTGATTAGTGGTCAAACAATGACTTGGTCGCTAAATTCGAAGACCCTGACTACTCTGTTGAGTAACGTGAGTGGGTGTTATCTGCCTGGCTGGGAACCTCGTGACCACTCTACTGGATAGAATAGCTATCCAAGACGAGACTATATCACAGTCAATGGCGTGCCTGCTTCCACAGCATCTGTTGTTATTTTTTTGTCTAGCTTTGTTTTCACCCATTCTTATCTCTCTAATATTCTTCCAAAGTACTCCACGTCAGAGTTGTGGTTATTGGCGGTTCAAACAGCTCAGGCTCGTGATCTTTATGATTTAATGAGTGAAAACTGGGGGCGGTTTTATTAAATATTCCGTCGTTCTGACAATTGACATGCTTGCGGGTACATCAGCTGCAAAATAATTGCACCATATTCCGATAGCACGACATCTGATTAATTAACAACACATGCGATTAAGAAAGTATTGGACACTCATTTCAAACCATCATCAGAATAGTTGCGTCAGTATGCTGTTATGTGCCTTCAATTTGTCATTAATACCATGAGTAACACTTCTTTTATTTTTGTTCTCCTCTAGGTTGAAAAACGGATAGAGTTGGTTGATTCAAGATCTCTTGATGTGACCTGCTCATTTGATAAAAATCCTCTTTCTGCAACGGATCAAATCTTTCACTGGCCTTTGATAGGGGACGAATTAGCTGTGGCAATTTTGCAGTGCTTGAAACGATTGGCTGACCTTTATGGTGTCTCTTTCGTTTCTTCCGTGTACCTTCCGTTTGTTCGGCACACACTCAAAACTGTTACGATGACCATGGGAGTTGACACGTTAGTTCTGGACACGTCGGAATCAGAGGGTGTTTGTTTTACTCAGAACCTGTGTACTTGGAACGCACGGACTTTTGGTAGCCTCGTCGCCGCCCTTACCCTTCTGCATCAGCTCATTACATTCATTCCAGATTCAATGCTGTTAGATCTCTTACAGGTATGTTCCCGCATACAGTGATAAGTTTTTTCCTTTTTAATCCACGTATATTATTTTCGCTTTTCGGTCGTTATGGTTAGTCCACTCACCATTTCCGTATGTTATCTGGGTGTTCTTTCTTAACGGCGTTATGGTGGTTTTCAGTGACTTTAAACGTGAGGAACGGAAAATTTGTTCGCAGATTTTTCGACATACGTGATTATTATTACTCAATGTTTCCTCTGACCACAATCAGTAGACTTACTCTGTTCATTGACAACTGTCCAACGTGCAGATCTTTTATTCTCTCTGGTGTGAAGTCGATCAGTGTAAGTGACCTCCCGAACTAATCCGTTCGCAGAGAGTAGCCGATATGGCCTGCACACAGCAGCAGCCTGGTTTTTTTTCAGGAGTAGTTCTATGACTGACTTAATCAGAATTGGTCCCTGTTGAAGAGACCACTCATATTGATGATGAATGTGTTGCGTATTGCTTTTCTTTTATGGGGTCGAAGAAAATAGAAACTCCAGTTTAGCTATTTCTGTCTAAATGAGCATACAGTAAGTGTAACCGTCTGCAAATTTTATAGTTATCACGTACGTGTCGCACCTGTTTACCGCGCATGAATCTCTACGTTTGTGTGTGTGTGTGTGTCTGGTCTCTGCCTTAACTTGTATTGAGTAACTAGAATGTTCAGCAACAAGCGGTTTGCTGTTATCGAACTTATCTTTGCGGGGTTCTCTTCCATTTAACTTTAGCAGGTTGCGAGCATTACTCTAAACAAAAATACAGTAAACTGTGTTCTAGATTTTCACAACTGCACACTGACCGTATTTTACGGCACGTTACACTCCAAAATCGAGTTTTTGAAAGTACCAACGGTAGTATGAATCGCAGCAGTAGTTACAATTATCCTTTGTTTCGCATAGTTTTCGAGACAACTTATCGCATGACATTGGAGGATAATACGTTTTTGAAAGCTGTTGAGCGTTGTCGTCACAAATAGTCTACAATATTTTCTGTCCTGCTCTGTCGTTGGTCGATGTATATTGTTGCCCGTTTTCACTCCCTGGTGTTGATGTTAACGTTGAACCCTCATGAAAGCAATTCATAACCAGTTGTTCGCTCTCCCACGCAGTCCATTGCGATAGTTATTTACTTTTGTTCTTCTCGGCAATGTATTCGATGACAGAGTAAGTTGCGCATGCTAATATTTTCCAGTTTGTTTAGTTTCATTGCACTTAGTGCGTCAGGCATGACTGCGGAACTGTATGCGTGTCCTTGCTCTTGGAAATTTTATTCTGCGGTCAAGTCACTAATGTGTGTGCTTGCATTATGCGACTTTCAGAAATAGCCTTTGATATCCAACACATATCCCTCATGTCTAAATGGTGTTCGCTGTTAGAAGGGGCAGTTGCTTGAGTCTGGAGTGTTTCTGTTAATTCCATGGTCTGTGAACCTGAAGTACACCTTAATTCTGTCATTCAACCGTGCATCAGCTGATCTTCAATTAATTGATTTTTTTGCTTTCCTGCGCTTTGGTATATATATACCGAAGGACTCAGTACTGCAAGATCTGCTCACCCAAGTCATACGCATTGCTGGTCGACATGATTGCTCTTATCCAGGATCGTCTCGTGGACGACGGGCGTTACTCTATCGGTTGATTGATTGCATCTATGTTCTCGGTCGGCGCGTAGGCTTCGAACTGACTCGGACACACCTGACCTCCTTGTTTCAAATGTTTTTTGCTCTTTTTGATCGAGTTCCTTATCAGAAAGAAAGAACGAGCCTGTTTCGGGCTGAAATTAATGCAGGTTTGTTTTAGGATTTTGTGTCCAGATTAGGTTCATTCAGTTTGCTGCTTATTTAAATGCTCCCACTTAGTAGCCCTTCACAAAATGGTTGTTGGTATGTGGCTGAAGTTGGCATTACCAGCCATAATTGAGGTGCTGTCACACGTTTGTTCGGACTGTCGGCGTAATCTATATTCGATATTAAATGGACTTTATTCTGTACCTTAATAACCCTGTTGTTATAAACACCCCTTTTTTTATCAAGGAGACTGTTTTGTCTCTATGGACAATTTCGCAGTCTTCAAGAGAGCAGATGTTTCACAGCTATTCCAAGGTGTCTTGGTTTTCGTAGCGTGTGTCAACCTCGTGGTTTTGTCGTCCCGTCATTCCTTTCTAATGTTGCTCTTTTGAGCTAGTTTATCGAGTACCGTAAATCCTGCGTTTTGTGCACGACCAGTCAATTTGTTATTAATTGTCCGATGGAGCCCTTGACATTTCCTTTGATTGCCCTTGTATCGGGAACATGGGTGATTCACTCCTCATGATATTTGCATATTCAAGCCGAATAGAGCTTTACTACACCTATATACACTTTGAGCTACATTCACCTATCCAGTGGACTGAAAAACGTGCGTATATAGATGAAAATGTTAAATAGAAGGAACAGGAAACTGTTTCCTGCGGATAACTGTTTTTGTAAGTCATTTGCACTGCTGTTGATCACAGTCATAAGGCGAAACATAAGGAGAAGTTAACATCCTGTGTGTAGACTTTATATTTGCAAACAATAATTTGAACACAATTTCTTACTGGGCGACAGATTGACTAAGTTCTTTATGTGACCTGTGAGAATACTCAACTTTTTGTGGACAAATTTACCACGAGGTTTTAGTTGCTAGACTAGATTTGAAGATATCTCTGGGTTTAATTAGACACAAACCACGTTGTAAACCTTCCGAAACGGTACGCTGGTTCGTCCTTGCTATCGTAATGCGCTTGGGAGAATTCGGATTCTCGTCACAGTAATAATTAACGCGAAAACCTCGGTCCCGAAAGTACCGCGACTGTCCCGTATTCGCTCTCAAGGCAAGCCAAAAGACGCTTTGTTCCGCTCCAAAACATGTGCAATTAGGACGACAATTTCAGATTATTTATAGAGCACATACTCTCCACACATTCCCACGACATCATGAGAAAGATCTAGGATCACACATGTGCATAGCGGTAAAAAAGTCTCAACCGATTTTAACAGTTCCGCTAGTTAGAATTGAGTCAAGTGGATTTTCTTCTTCCTCACGACGGAGGCGCGATGGGACGGTCACAGAGTGGGTGCCCTAACACCTCCTCCCTGAAGATTGTTGGGTTCCATCTTAAGATTGCTTCTGCGGATCTACTTGAATGGGTTTGACCAGTTTGCACCATCTATTCATCCGTCGTCTCCACCTCTGTTTGACCGGCAATTGATTAAGAAGGTCTGTAGAACATGAATTGGGGGATCTTTTTCGTTGACCTTTATTTTGTGCAGCAGCCACGTTTTTCTGCGAACACGTTCAAGTGTCTGCTGCGGAACGTTTGTGAGTTGATGATAAACTTCTGGAATAATCGGTCACAGTGGTGAAAACAGGAGGATACGCAAGTAACAAAGCAATGCAATCAGTGCAGAGGAATGCTGAAATGAACAAAATGTTTATTTCGTTGTAAAAATGTATAAGAAAGCTTTCCAGTGCCACACCATCGATGTGTGACATCGCGCCTTGAGAAGAAAGTCTATTAATATGAAATTAGAGCGGAAAAAGTTGTAATGCTGAACTATTTGACTGTTGAGCGTCGTGGCACTATTTGGAAACCACTGTGAATGGTGTGATATTAATTAGACCCATTACTTTGCAGGGTATAGGCATACATCCTGGCTCATTGACTAATTCAGTTTTAGGTTTCTGAAGGGCACCCAACACTGTAGCTCAATGTATACTGCTTTTTCATAACTTGTAGTTACACCGCCTAAAAATCATCACGAGAATCACCCTAGACACAGACAAATCTTGAACCTACAAAGAAGAAAATATATTGAGGAAGTATTTCACCTTGGTGTACACTATATTCGTGAATTATGGACGATATGCGACCAAACGTACAAGCAAGTTGCTCTCGATTATTTATGTAGACCATTTGCTGTAGGTGATAAAATATTTGATGTGATCAGCCTTCACGGATCGACTCATGTGATGTTACCATAGTTTCTACCGTGTCTTGTGGTGTGGTTTTGTTTATCGGCATTAACAATGTGTGGTCATCTTCGTTTTTTTTTTGCCTTTTTACCCAGCTGCCATCTTTTCGTTGTAATTGCCTTCTTATGTTTGCAAGTTTGGCAATATTTTTTTTGTCCTAGTAATCAGTGTAGAGCATGCATTGCCCATCTTTCAAACAACGTTGAACCTTTGCATTTATATTGTCTCCGCAGTATTTCGCTGCAGGTTGACTAAACGACTAACTTCGTTAAGTCATATTTTTGATGTGTAACTTGGTCCTACTTTGTTCGTGCGAAAAGTCAGCTTACCCTAACTTCGACTACAAGGACACGTAACGATAGTTATAGTATTACATCATTCGCGCACCGATATCTCACCATGCATATTATTCATGTTTAGGCTACTCTTGTAGTAGTGGCGTTAAGGACATTCGAGCCGACTGACCTTCGCTTTACAAATCGAACCTCTTATCTACGCGGCCACCAATCGTTTGGGCACCGCCCGTGATGAGGCAGTTAATATATGAATAGTGTGTAGTTTGATGGATCGAACCTTGTTCGGACTGTCTGTAACTGATGAGTTCTAACAAGATCAAGACCCAGCGAACTGTCAGTTTAAACGTTGGCATCCTGAAGCATTATATTTTTTCCATTGTACATTTCCATTTATGTTACAGTTGTTGAATTGTAGGCTTCGTAACTTAAGTAAGAGAATTTTCACTTCATTTTATTATTTCCCTCTGATAAACAACACCATTTCGCTGTTGTTTCATGGCTTCAGAATATTCTGTGGGATGTGCTCGTTTTCTTCCGGGCCACAATGATGCTCACCCACCTTCAGTTCGTGAGGACGTTGCACAAGAACTCTATGACACCTTTACGCCAGAGCTTGCGCGGTTGGCATACATTCCTTTCTGTCGTCTTGCCGGTATGATTTGTTGCGTTGTTTGTTTTATGGAACTTGTTTTCTTTCACCCCATTTTTCTTCCACGTTGCTTTCTTATGGCTATTGATGAGCTATTGTATCGGATATTTTCTGCTGTGTATCTTAGTTATCAGTATATTAAAAAAAATCTGATTTGCTGACACGTTTGGTAAGCTCTATTGCAATCACTAATTTCTCTTTCCATCTGCCTAAAAATGAAACCATCTGTTCAACATGTGCTAGTGAGCGTATTACTTTTATGTACCATAATAACTCCATACTTATTTTACTAACCGGTGACTGGTTCAGAACCTGTTGACTTCTAATATGAAGTATTTCGATGTCAAGCGATTTTCCTGTTAAGCCGCCTATATTATTACAGAACTTCTTTGTCGACTATTTAGGTGGCGTTCACGGATAAAGACAATGGAGCTTTATGCGTATTGTTTTTTTCCAACCCCCTAAAATGTATCACTTGGCACCAACAGCCATCTCGTCATTTTATGCTTCATTTGACTTGTCCAAATGCTGTTTACTTCACCAATTTCGTTAGCCATTCAAGGTGTTTTCAACTAATGCGAATTAAGCTCAATTGCGTTTACTGTCGCTACCGTACCTTATGGGATAATATGTTTTTGTGTTTAACTGTTTCAAATTTTCATATATCAAGCCTATCTGTCGCTTTGATGCTAACCATGCCTTTCAGTGTTGTATCCATTTTCTTTCGCTGACCTACGCATAGCTAGTATATCTCGTTCTGGAGATTAACCTTTTGCAGCTGTCGTCCTCATATGTATTATCCATACGAGAGATAACGAAATGACTGTGACCCTACATCTTTCCACACAAGGGTTGTCGTTTCGAATATCAGCCCTTATATATCTCCGAACTGTTTGAACAGTACCAAACTTAAAGCGTAGATTTGTAGTGCATATTAAGACGTAAAATGGACCTTTTATATTTGATGTTCGAAGGTTTTCTTCCATCCTGCAAGCGATTATTCGAAGTAAACTATCCCTGGACTACACCCCAAGAGATCAGTATAAATAAAACCATACTGCACAATTTTTATTGGAACTAATTTCGAAGTATCTTACTGGATGCCTATTTACCAACCGAAATCGAATACTCAGCTCGTAATGCTATTTTTCCTGTCCTTCAGCCTGGTATTCCTGTCAGATTTTTTTTTCCATTCATGCATTGGGACTTTACATGTATTCTATCTTATATTGACTGATTTTTTGCTGTTATTCGTAGGCTCTCTGGATTCCGATAACCGAATATTGATCTGTCTAGTAGAATCTGACCGCTGTGACTTAGCGATGTGAACTCTTAATTTCTCAATAAAATAACCTACCAGGTTTGACCCTCCTCCGCTGTTGTGATTCTCGTTCAGCACGCTGCATTTGAAAAGACTAGTGAACTCGTTTTCAGTTGTCTTACAGTCGAATTGGGTTGCACGCCAGTATTCTTGTAGAAATCCGGTCGCAGAACTGGAAATCGGTTTGTTACCTGACGTTAGCGGACGTGTGTGATTTTCTAAATGTCCTGTGTTTCACCGTCATGAGGTACTTAAGTGGATCACTGCGGTTATTTGCATCTTCGTTTTAATAAACCCTAGATTGTTCAATGTTAGTTGATGCTACTATAATCGAGTTTCGGAATATAAGGTATACCTTTTGTGCTTTGTTTTTAATTCAACGGATTCGTACCCCTGGCTGTCGCGAATGTTCATGCTCCTGCAATTTTCGGCTATCCCACAAATAACCAGTCTACAGGTATCTCAGTATGTCTTATAGAGACTTATCTGGTTTACTGATTTAACCTAATCGTTTATGTCACTGTTTACTTGCTTCACTTTGGAAAACAATGGTACATCTCAACTTTTTTTAAAAACCCTAACTGGTGTGTCTATCCTACAAGTAGTACAATTAAGGGAGAACTTCCTGTCGCCAAAATGTTGGCTGGGGACTATGTCCAGATCCCGTTTAATGTTTAGCCATCGTCCTTTGATATGCAGGTGGTGGAAATTTATGGGGATTACGCTGAGCTTTCCTGACTCGTTGATTTTTTTGTCTTGAATATCTATATTTTTACCACATACTTTCAGTTCATCGGCTTATCAATACGTTTGTTTGTCTGTTAAGTTAACTTCTCACGAGTCTGTATGTAGCTGGTGCCTCATCTGAGTGTTCAACTTTTCTCCAAGATTCACTTGCGGGGCATTTGTTAATGCTTTGAGTTTGACACCCGCAACTTCCAAAAACTTCATTATACTGTTGTTTCAATGTGTTTTTATTTTTCTTATTAACTCTCTTTTAGAGAGATGGCGTATAGTTAGTCACTTACTGTCCAACGTCTCATCCTCTCACCAGCTGTTTTCATTTGTAGTCACGTTCACCTACTGGTGAGCTGAATATACTGTTGATTGTCCTATATTGTTCCCAAAACATATATATATATATATATATATATAAAGGCGGTGCCTATATGGATGCGTGTTTGTACAACGCGGAGTTGATCCACTCTTTGGTTGGTTCGATTCTGACTCTGGAAGGAGATGCTTTGAATCTCGCAGATTTTGGTTTCACCTCGGCGACAAAATGCGTTACTGCCGACGACAGCTTTACTACGAATACAGAATCATCCAAAAATCCGTGGACGAACACATCGAAAGGACCGAGTGCGGTGAGCACATATTTGTATTGTTACTTCAATAGCAGACTGCTGATGGATTCCACTGTGCAACCATGAAGTTCGTATAGTCCTCACGTAAAATAATTCGTTTTGAAATTTGATCGGATCTTTTTCCGTGAACGCTGACGAGCAAGTTTACGTGAATCAACCCCACGTTTCTGAAAGTGAATTGGCGCGTTGGTGCAACATAGGTATGCGGCTACATATTTACCTTTTTAAAAGAGCCTTCAGATAATTTTTCGAAACTGGATTATTTAGTATGCGGTCCAAACTAAGTTGTACAAAGCCATTGTCATTAGTGTAATCATCGCGAACTTAAAGTTCTCAAATACACTAGACAATTCTTCTCCGTCCTACAATTTGTCGTTTTTCTATATTATGTTCATAGATCGTTACTTGTGCGTTCCTGTCTGTGTTGGTCGAGAAGTAATCGTGTTAGATGGTTTATGGGTGTGAATAAGCAGTGAACAGAAATGCATAAAATGAAATTTCAATCAGGTTGCTGGCATTCAATCACATCAACAACGAACACTGAAACAGCACGGTTCCCTTGAGGTCACTACGTGACGATTCTAGGTGCAAACAATGTTAGATGGTTATTGTGTGTGTGCACATGTGCGTTTAATCCACATGCATGTAGACTGTTTGGAATAGGGTGAATGACAGGGTTGCCGTAAACCTTTCCTACGCGGTGTCACTGTTGTCCACCCAGTAAATCCGGCCCAACGACTTACAATTCCATACCATCTGCGGTGTATTAGCGATCAGCATGGTTTCTGCCAGCAGACGTTCTTTGTGGTTACGAAAACCACTTTTTAGCAGAGTCGGATGGTCGAAGTCAACTTGGTGTTGGTTGAGCATCGCGTGTGTGGCAATGACTGAATCATGTTCTAATTTCCGGAGTTGCTGAATGTCGGTGGAAAGCTTCTTACTACACCTTACATGTTCTTTAGTGCGTACTTCTAGCTGCCGGGCGGTCTGTCCAATGTACGAAGCTTGTCAGTCCTTACATTTAATTCGGTTAACACGGTCTGATTGCTCCAGAACTGTTCGTTTGTGCGAACCACTGATGTACTGCTGTCTATGATATTGATGATTTCTGTGTTCTCAACAGATAGCTGTGTCGTTTTGTTTAACGTGTGTATTCAGTTTCCCACCTCTTATAGGTCTTCTTTTTGGTTATACAATCGGGGTTTTATTCTGAAAATTCTGTGATTACACTTCTCGTTGACTTAATATTGTTCATACAAATCACACGCATGCTCTTTTTGTACGTTATTTTAACCTAACGACAGAGTAATTCTTCGAAGGTGAAATCTAACGAATTTTTGGAAATGGGCAATGATCAACCTGCTTCATAACCACAATGGCCCAACTGAGATAAGGACTCCTGCTATTGTCCAACATAACTGAACATCTGGTGTAGTATTTCACTTATTAAACCAACCAAGATATTCATCGAGACGCGAAGGTTGTCACTAAAAATCAACCGTGCAATGTAAAAATAGGTTTTATCCTTATAAATGTTACTGTACACGTTTCCATTTACTACTCCGTTTTAATCACTCAAATTCTCGTACATGTAACATTTACAAACTAGCTTTGTGTTTTTTGGTAATTTTTCTTGACCAGCCCGTCAGTTGCTTACATTGCACTGATGGTGAGTTTCATCTTCGGGGTGTTTGGACAGATATTCTTCAACAACAACAGAGAGAGATAAACGAAATGGACGACAGACAACGATGCTATCGCTATCATGGGATGCGAGCTTCCGCCTTTGTGGGTATGTTTGTAAGGGTTTGAATTCAATAAATGTGTTTAGCGTTAAATTGTCTGGTCTTTGTTACATTTCAGCACAGTGTGTCACCGCATGTTGTTAAGTACCTTCTGTGAGATTATAATTGGTCATTACACTTGAGCTGTCGTGTTCTGAGGTTCTTTGTCATTGGTATATTAGTTATGTTGTAAGTATATTGGAAACATTGCATCAGTGATGATATAGCCCACTGATGCGTTTTTGGAATGGGTAAGTCTAGTCGAATGCACCTCTAAATAATGTTCTGTAGGGCGACTGCAAGCTTATAACTTTCCGCCGGACATCTTCGCATGTCTCAAGTTACATGTTTACGTTCTCATTTTTTTACTTGTGTCAGTGTGTCTCTGGACTTCTCCGTCGTTCATTGTATCACCATATAAAATGCTAAATAGAATGCTAAACACTGTCAGCTTTCTTACGTATGCATACACGTTATTGTGTACTACACCCTACCATATCTGAGAATGCCGCGACCTAAATGTGCGGATTTTCGCGTTACCTTCCTGTCCAGCTACTTACATTGTCCGAACTTGTCCGGCTGTGTATTTGGTACCTTGTGAGCACATCATCACTTCTGATCACCTTTGGTGTCACCCTAACGACCACCGACCGACCGCATTTAGCAATGCGCGTTGCATTGGATGTTCTGTTAACATACAAACCACATAATTTAATCAGCCTTGAATGTATTTTTTTACTATCCCTGCTGCAAGATTGAGACCTTATCAAATTTGACCAAATCAATGCATGACATTGCTGACATGATCAACTCATTCGCTGCAGGCTATTCGGCGATTCAACAGGGTCTAAACACAAGAAGATTAAGTTATCTGTTCTGCAACGATACGCTGGTCTGCGAAACATGTAACGTAACGTATAACTGTGTACCCTTTCAAAAAACCGTAAATCCTAGCGATTCAACTCATGACGAAGGTTGCTTCCAGTTAACCGCTGAATTGCAAACCCATACTGCAGACAGGCAGCGTTGTCATGACGATTGTAGTCACGTCAAAATACCTTAACCATTTTGGTAATACTAGTTGGTCGGTATGGAAGATCTGCCTCCCCACTGTTCAAGTTTGATGAGAGTCAATGCTTCAGTTTATTCTTGGTACTGGTACGTTGGAGCTGATTAGTAGTTCAGAGCACGTACGTAGATATGAATGTGTTCACCCAACTTCCAAACTGAAGAGCTCCAAAACAAGACTATTATTACGTTGACATAGAAATAAAAATATGTCAACCCGATCGAAAGTACATAGTAATAGAAATTGCCTATTTTTAATTACGAGCTTCTTTAAACTTAGATTTATATCTTCTGGGCTAATATAAATAATTGCCGGTATAGAACAATGAATCAGGGTACGCAAAAAAATAGACGATGAAAATTCGCTTTAGTGTACATGAGCCATTCGTTATGTTTGGTAGTCGACTAACTTCAAATATGGAACAATCACTCGAGATCATTTTTTGGTTGTTAATGAAACCCAAACGGTCGTATGGCAGTTCTTTTTTTAAAAGAGATAAACGAACGGTAAGAAAATAATCATTTACCACATGTTGTTTGTTGGTTCCCCAGTAAGCAGTAACGTTTGCCACACGATCGATGATCATAGACGCTGAGAATACTGACGATTTTATTTCAGTGATTACTGAGAAATGAAAAAAGGGGCTAACATAGGGTCAGGCGAATCGTGCTGTTAATCTGCAGGCCAACACCTTACGATGCTTCTCGGTGGTAAACCTTGATTGATTACGTGCGAACGCGTATTTGTGATAGACTTTCATGACGGAAGGTCGCGTTATATAAGATGATCATATTACTATTGCTGAAGATTTGTTGTATGAAAATCTTGTTGTTCAAATAACAATGTCTCGATACACAAGCAGCTATCGTCGAAAATAGCTAATCGGCGAACAACTTTTTCTGTGCTGGACCGAAAATTACAGAAAAATGCAAGGCAGATGCACGAGTTTAAAATGCACTCACCTTTCGTGAAGGCGCTCTCAGTTGGTTTAAGTTAACGAAATCCATTCTAACCTTTCGCTTGCGATTGATCATTGTATCACTCAGACTCCTACCGACGCTTTCGTAACTATGGAGATAGGTGAAAGTATACACTAGCATGCCATCATCAAGGACCTTTGCGAGTAAAATCGTCTGTTAGTCTTTAGTTGACACATTCCACGTTTCGGGGGCGAATCACCTTCACTATCGACAAGCTGTTTATATTAGTTTTAGCTGCATGTGTTGGTACATACTAAGGCGTACTCTAATATAGGGGATTTTTCACGCTGAGACTATTAAATACCGCCGGAATATTAATCTCATCATTATCCCTGGGATGTGCGTTACAAGGTAAAGAAAAAGAATGGTAGCAGGCAGCCTTGTTGAACACCGCTGGTGATCACGAGTGCATCATTAAATCTCGTAGGCGTCAAATCTTCCCTATATTTATCTTCCTCTGTGATGCTTGAATGAATCTGACATACTTATCGGACCTATTCTTTTCCAAAAGACAAAAACAACCCCATCAACAGAACGAAACGCATCACGAATGCCAAAGAAGCTAACCAACACGTGTTCGGTTGCGTTTGTGTATGACAAAGAGTAAAGATTTGATAGATACGACGACCCGCTGTCCTAGTTGTATCTCACAAAACTGTTAAGATGATTAGTCTCCTACGCGAATAAAAAATGTTGTTTGGGTACTTTTTGAGTGATTGCATAGTGACTCACGGTTCCCTCTTAACCCATCTAATGAACGCCATACATTTTCATCACTGGCTAACATGTTCATTAGATTTCTTAATCAATCTAGTTTTTGTGCGCAAGCGTTCGAACACAGCATTATTCTTGTTTTAAGCAGAGCGTCACTTCCATACGTCATGAATGTCGAGTTCAATCAACAAAATCCAGATGGGGACAATCTAATCCTCTGACCGTCGACCTATGAAGGTACTCGTATTGAGCATAGCGTCCGGATCGGTGTTCGGTCGCTCGCCATGCTTGTCTTTTATATTGCAGACGTTTTATCACTCAACGAGGTAACGTCCTCAGTCAGTAGACGTGTGATTTCCTTTGATTTGTCTCTCGCGATTTCGTCAGTCATCTGTCCTATTGGTTCGCTCGTTTTCGTCCAGTTATGTCGGCGTTTATGTCTTCCATCGTCCGTAATTCGCACTGATTCATATATTTTGTGAAATTCTATCAATCAAACCGTCCAATATCAAACAATCATCGAGTTGTCCTCGATAAACCTCATTTTAATACTGAAAATACAGTAAGAATAACTAACATGAAAAGCGCGAAGTCGATCATATTTTCGGCAGAAAAGAAGCAAAAATCCGACAGCCTGTCATCTCATTCATGCCTCGAAGGAAACAGTCCACTATTTCCGCCAAAGTAGAAGCATTGAACAGTCTCAGAAAAGATGACAATATCATCATCCCACCAACCGACAGTCGACTAGTAACAGCCATAAGGGATGGCGGATTACATCGAGATAGTAAAACAATTACTCGGCTACACTACCGCTTAATTAATGCTGATTTTACCATCAGACTAGCCATACGAAATGGGCACGGGACTTAAGAAAATAGAAGCCGTAGGTGAGACAAGCGAACTGAAACGTTGGAAAATCCAAACAGATGATGCAAACGTTGCTCGAATATAGAGACTACTGAAACTACGCAAGGATGGTACCTAACTGCAATCAATGATATCCTTATCAGGAACACCAGCGCACAATTCGACTAAGTGTCTATAGAAACGGCTGCGATTACTCGTCAGTGAATCAGGACAGTTTCTTAGCAGTGCTCAGCAATCCCTATACACTCTAAGGGAGCTCAAATTGGAAGGGGTGGGGTTAAAACAATTAGTCTGTCTATCGACTTTGCCTTAGATGAAGAAGCATAACAGGGACTAATGGTTGAGAAATTCTGACCAAATGCATCCCTGAAGCTGAGGTGTATAGCATAACCTTACGAAACTGTGCTTGTCTACACACTATAAATTCAGTGATCAAATCTAATGACCCATGTAACAAATTTCGTTGGGTTCACTCATATCAGGCCTGATCAACGAAATTATGCAAAGGATGAACATTGCATTGCCCAAAATCTAACCAATCTGTGAGTAGGATATTTTTGTGAGATGTTTTAATTCTTCAGCGTTCCGTCGTAAAAGACAGGTGAACTGTTCAGCAACATTTCCAACAGAATAAAATTAACTGCGAGAATAGAAACCAATAAGAAGTTGTCCATCTTGATTACACTAGTAGCCCAAAAACCTGGTGGAACATTGGAGACATCAGTCCAAAAAGAATGTACCTGCACGAGCTAACTCGTGCGGGTAATTTCCTGTTTAAAAGAACCGAGCCATATCGTAGTATTACAGAGATTGGATAGAGGGAATCGGACCATCCGTATTGATTCTTTGTTCTCGACAGAATCTCACGACATTTCGTCAAACGAATGCCGCATCAAAAAGAAGAAACCCAAACGCTGCTGATAGATGAGCTAGCAGATTGTTTTACCATGCATAGATACATACATACATACCAGAACTGACATCCGGCGACCACGCGATATCTCTTTGACACACACTAATCGCAAGCTTACGAAGCTTACCATCAAAACAACAAAATCTCCAACATCTCTAATAACAGGTGCTTTCCATACATTAAACATAACGTCGCTCAAATCAAGCGAAGGTCATTTACGTGAATAGATTAACACGAATTAAACATCCGGAGATACGCTTAATTTTTGCTGATCCGTGTTTACGGAAATCCAACTGGATACCTGACCAGCATGAGCGACACACCAGTGGGCACTAGCTTCACAAGAGAGTTTCTTAATACCCGATGGCCATTAACCTATTCAATAAGGAAAATATAGAATTGAACGGAGTTTGCAAACCGATGCAAGCCAAACGTATAAGATTACTAAGCCGTCAAGAATTTGATTGGTTTAACTTGGACGTCAGTTAAGTTTGATCACAGTTTCCGCATTCAGACAGTTTCCAACCGGTTTCTTTTTCGAAAAAATAATGGACTTAAGTTTTACTCTTGTTAGAGCCTTTGAATAGTACATCTCATTATAACCATCGGGATTTGACCTCTGACCACCCTACGAGTAACGTTAACCAAGAGCGAAACTATGGTTTAGCGATCTCTTCCGAAAGAGGGTTGTGGTCGAATGCAGGAGTGTGCCAAACAGACTGGACACCATAGCAGTGCCAAGTTTGCCGGATTGGATTCTAGTAAGTGATTGCTGGTGTATCGTCAAACCTAGTACTTCGATCATCTGTCGACACATACCAGGAGGACGTCATTTATTTGTCGTTTTTACATATGCTCCAGCAATCAGTAGATGCAGTGCCTTTTAATATACTGTCTCTAATCTCCTGAGATAGAATAAACACTCGGGCATCAGCGCGCTTGCTGATCTCATGAGCACATAACTTGGTCATCCCGATCTCTTTAATACTGATACACGTCTATAAAATCGTGTTCTTGTTCCAAGAATATAGACTTCTTGTTGCAACCAATCCAGGATCTACTCTTTACTACTTAGGCAGGAGAGTCGTATTCAAGTACAGCTCCTATGGCTGTTCGAATTCAATAATTCCGAGTACTACAAAAACGCTTATCAGGCGGCACTGACAGTTAAGCTGCCCCGGTCACAACATTGGAGTAACCCAAACAAGCACTGCAGACACAGCAGAAGTGAATTTCTGCCGATCGACAGAGTTTTTTGATAAAAGTTCATCCGTGACTTCAAACAGAACAATGTTCGCCACGACCTGAAACGCAATTTTACTAAGAGTCTGTGTCATTACCTTGCCGTATGCTTGTTTGAACACTTCTGTATAGAGGTGGTCGATTTTTTTTCTCGCTTCGTGGTTGCACCGACTGTCAGTCAAGCGTTATTGGAATCATATGTGGAATTGGTGGTGGGTTGTGCACTCTACTGGACAATTCAGCAGGCTTGAAGCTGCTCTTTGATCTGTGTGTTGTTTAGTCATTCGCGACAGTTCTCCGTTGAAAATCGAGGTTGTTTTCGAGCTATGATAAGTGAAATGTAACTAAGTGCCAGGCTCCATACCGACTTATTCCAACTATTCTCAAAGATGGTCGTAATAGACTGTTGTCTGAACTTGCCACACTCCGTTTCATTCAAAAGACTGAGGAAGCACAATGTGCGTCTGTGTTCAGTATTTCCCCACATGTTTGAGTATTAGTCCATTCCTGTACGATGTGCATATACTTTTTGTATTTGACCACCATTGTCACCGCCATTCAGCTTGTATCAAGTCGAATGAGCATCTGTGAATCGCAACACTCGGTGTGTATCTGGGAGGTGTTCGACTACGCGACGGATAACCGTGATAATAAAAATGCAGCCTTCGCTGGTTGGATCATGTACTGCGCATGTTGACGGAATGTTTACCTCGCCGTGCATTGTTTAGTGTGGCTGCCAGTAGTTGGGAAAATATCCAATGTTGCCTGAAGTTGAAGTTAAAACGGGCTGTGGAAGGTCTCGACCACCTCACTGAATAAAGTTGGTTGGTATCATCTGTACGTTCGGGGTCTTTGTGAGTAACCACACCGCTGGTTATACGTGCTCTATGACATAGCAGTGCATCGCAGCTACTGGCGAGCTTGCATCTGTAATGTTGTTTTCTACTCTTCATGAAATGCTGCTACATTTAGCTTTTTCGCATATTTTTTTATTTGTTAACCGGTTGCTTTATGGACGGCTGTGGGTATCAACGATAGTCTAATTCACGGTCCCCGGAAGTACAGCTCAATTCTGATTACTCAGTTCTCGGAAGTATACCACAGCACCTTGGTGTTGAATGTCAGGGTATAGACATAGTTGTTTAGTAATTGGGTCCCTTCTCTTTCTTGACTAGAGCTTTCTTTATTTCTTCACGATTGTTTAGCAGTAAAGCATAGACAAGAATCACTGGTATTGCTGTCTTTGATGATGATTATGATGTTGACTCCGGAGGCATAATGTTGGAGTTACGGATTTGAGTTGACAGACACCAATTGTATGTCCTCTCAAGACTACCGGACAGTCTATTTAGTTTGAATGAACGAAAGTCATCAACGGTGAAAATTATTGAACTTGGATCCTTTTGCCCCCACTACTATTAGATCGGTGTAAAACAACCGGTTTATAAGTGTGCGAGTAAGAAGAAGTGTTCATCTCTTGATGTGTCTCTGAGACCACTCCGAAAATCGGCTTTCACGGTCAGTTAGAGCTTTCGGTTAAAGAGCTTGTTCCGTGAAGCAGTTTCTTTTCCCCTGGCTGGTGGTGACCGTATGTGTTTTGTTTGACATGAGAACAACTGGTTGTCTGAGATCCAGTGTGCTTTTGCCTATACACGCTTGATGTCAAAAAGCCTATAGCTTCTTGTAAAAAGCCATTGCACTCTGGCAGTACTAACACCATTGATTAATTTCCAGGAACGTTCGATTGTTTCCTGTCTACTACTCTCTGGAGATCTTACGTTAACCCATAGCCTACGGATGTACCCATCTGTATTGTGATAACCGTCCCGCTTGCTTGTTAATCGGTATCTGCCCCTTTCATGGTCGGTGCTCTGAAATACCCGTACGTTCTCATTTTTCTTCAACCGTGGTATTGTAGGACATCCTCTGTCACTGCTTTTCTTGTGGTGTTTTCGGTGGTAAATCAGTGGTTTTCGGAAGAGTACATGTAAGCGTTCAAGCATGTCTTAGTAAACGTGTGTTATTTACACACGATATTGCACTTATATGTTGGAATTAGGCGACGTAATTATCCTTGCCGAATGCCCTATACTTTAAAATGTTCTTTTTAAGTACTGTTACTGATACCTGTCTTTTTGTTTGACTGACTGGTACGCCTGACAGATATGCCACTGTCACACTTGTTCGAAGCCGATGGAGTAGATCGGGCACGTATATTAATTGAGAACAACTCATCTCAAATTCACTGTAGTTTTTTTTAAATATGCATGGGAATACCTCGTTTAGACATTAGAAGAATACGTCGCGAACAAGCTTGTTTTCGGTGATTCATAATCAGGCTAAATACAACACATTTATGTGGATCAGTCATGTTAATATTCCCAGAGATATGTGGACTTCACTTATGCGTCGTTTGTGAATCCTAGTAATATTTATCCTCACGTCATTGCCCTTGTGCTATTTACTATTTTTTATTTAGGTCATACTGGGAAAATTAATTCTATCGAAGTGATGGATACGGAAAATTGTTTTCTCACCGGTGCTGAAGATACTACGGTTCAGTTATGGTCTCTGACTAACTCTTATAACCCGGATTCATTCACTTCACTAACCAGTGCTCAAAATGTTGGAAAATCCACGTTCTCCAACTCTCACATGCACAACATGTTAACTACCACTCCCGCTGAACACAGTGCACTGTCAAATCCCGTTATTCCCTCAGTTAGCATCGCCGCACGCTTGGTTTATCGGGAGCATAGAAGATCTGTCTTCGCTTCCATTTTTTTAAACAATTACCGATTGATTGCCTCATGTGATGGCCGTCTGATTCTCTGGGATCCGTGTACGGGACAGAAGGTACGATAGCACACTTCTGTATTACCGCCTTCATAGCTTTGTTTTCCTAGTCGCTCTGTATTAATTGAGTTTTGATTCTCATAATTTATGTTCTGTCATCGTTTCCTAAAAATACTTCGCAGATTTATCACTTCAGATACCTGTTTGCCCACCCCAACTACTTCGAATAATTTTATCCAACTCGGTAACCTGTAAACATTTAGCCTACGGACGACCCGAGATTTCACGGCAGAATACAAATATTCTTTCTGGGATTCGTTGGCGAATCACCAACCTACCAGAAGACGAATCCGTTTCTGAACTATTCACTGTGTGAACCTTGTCTTTAGCAATATGCTTCTCTTTGAGGAACATGGATTCTTGACTTCGTCATGGGTTAGATGAAACGTTTGTCTCGATGATGTCAATTTCATTCGGCAGTCTGAGCAATCGAAAAGTATATGGTTCGCTTGGATCTTACGTATTTGGCGTATCATTTCACTGTGATTTTCCTAGCACACTAACCTTCCGTGCTTCTCATCTTGGCAACGACCTATAAGCCTCAAAGTAGCCGTCACCTCCAAATCCTTTCGGCTCTGCTCTCTGCGCACTTCAACGGTTTGCACTCTAGAAAATTAGTTTAGTAAAAACAGTTGTCTACTTGCTGTCTTAACGAGCGATACTCAATATAAACAAGAGTAGTATATACCATCGGTATTTTCTCCCGATGTTCAACCTATTTTCGTTTGATTTCGACTAATCAAACCGCACCTCTTTCGATTTAAACGTGCCTTGTCTGTTTAAGTATACTCGTTCCTGAATTCCATTGAAAATTTTGTATAAAAACTCCCCTGTAAGTCCTTCAATATTGCACTCTGTCTATACAGTTGAAATTATTTTCATACCATTTAGGTTCGTGGTGGCTTTGGAACACAGGCTACGCTGACTGCACTGACTCGGGGCACGTGCCCATATGGTGCTCTATTGTGTGCCGACCAACGTGGACAGTTATTTCTGATTGATCCTCGGGCTGCTACTCGTCATCGTGTCCAGGGCGTTCCGTTAGCCAGTGGTGTGTCGTTCGCCTCCGTAGTGAGAGGAAGTTTGCGTATGGGTCCAAGGAACACTTCAGGTGTCCCAAGAAACCAACATGATAGTAAAAGTGGTTAGTTGATTATTGTCCTCTTTTTAAGCTTCTCCACTGAAAAATCCTTACTCCGTGTGCTGATATTATTTTGTGAATGTCGACAAATTTCTTGACATCTGTCTATGTTATTAACTAGCTCGTCAGAGTTGATCAGCCAGTTTCTGATAATCGTTAACTACGACTACGTTGTAGCACCAAGTGCAGTTTTTATTCTCCTGCTGTGAATTTGTGTTGTTCTTCCGATGTTGTTTGGGAAACGTTCTATTCGTTTATTACCGCGTACTTAATTCACATACTCGCGGTTGGTTTTTCTGTTATTATCCTTCTAGACGACCCACTCACACGCCAACTGTGTGCCTTATACTCGCCTCTACATCCTCAATCTAGCCGTTCAGTTACTTCTATTCCAAACGTAGCGAGCATGAACAACGCTGAAGGAACGATCCGCCACATGGCTGCCTGCGACACTTCACACGTACTCCTTTGTGGTTTCACCTCAGGACTCATGACTGCTTTGGATTTGCGCCAGTACCAGGTGCTGAAAGCCTGGCAAGGTCATGCAAATACTGTGGTACAGGTGAAGAATTTAATTGCCGCATGTGATGACACAATTTCCAAAGTGTATATATTTTCGACCCATCTGTATAAATTACACTAGCATTTCGTTGAAGGTATGAATCACAAATATTGTATTGTCTGATTTTTGAGAATAGCAGTTGTGTCGCTAGCTGAGATTGATGGTTTAAGCGTTGGGTGTTCACCAAACTTGGCATTTAGACTTATAACTCCTCATCACCAGTTGAGGTGATCTCATCAGTGCGTAGTTCGAGGTTATAGACTTGAACTCTACATTTAGACACATGCGTACTTATGATACCTTATTTGATGATTAGTTTTTTGGAGCCTAAGTGCCAACTTTGGCGACAAGCCGTATATTCAGACTCTCTGCGGTACGATTCAGATTGCAGACTGTCACCGTCAGATATGCATCCGGGATATAGGAAAGTAGTGGTGTGATAATAGTAAACAGAGATTGTTATTACAAACCAATTACAATCCAAACAGTAGTTGTGGGCTGCATTAATAAAGACTTGTGTTTATTTCGACCCACTGAAAAAACTGTTTAGTCAACATTGCGAACCCGGTCGTTGTGTTACGTGCGTCGTTATTTGGCTGCATTCTCTGTATCGTGGAGGTTGCTTTGTTCACTTAATAGCTGTGTTACCCCTGGGTGTTTTCATAAAAACCAAGTTTACGATTAATAACTTAGATGATCAAAACTTACAGTTCATTCTTGGTTAGTTGCACGACGTATTAATTTGCGCAGACCGTTTTCTAATTCTGCCAGCGGTTGGAAGCAATCGAAAGGCACTCAGTTGGTGGCCTGATCATTGGTTAGCAAATCTCGATCATCTTACTGAGTTAGGTTAGGCATCACATGGCCACCTTCACGATCGAGTGACGTGCTCTACAGTATGGGTTGATGTCTTATAAATTAATCTTCTGCAGACTTTTTTTTAAATTTCTACCCAGTGTGCCGTCTCACAGTAGCCTGAGCAAACGTACCTACTGGCCTTACGTTAAACGGTATATACACTTGATAATAAACAAACTGTCCAAAAGACTAATGTACATAATTATTGTCGCAAATGGGAGTCCGGTCGAAGTCCGGAGTTTTCACATTTTGGTCGCTTCATAATTAACGGATTTCCCATCAATTTGACATCTTATAATACTTGACTGTATTATGCTAACCGCAGTGTTCCTCCGTTATGAATTCTGGAATATCCCTTGTGTTAACCCTGCTACATATGTCCAAATGCCCGAAGTGCAAGTCATTCCAGTAGTGTTCGGTTAATTCTCAGCACTCACTGGAACAAGGTTTTGTCAGATCGATCCTTCGTGGTGTTATTGTTGATTATTTTCAAGCAGGTTCAAGAAGACACAACTAACTTTCGTGAATTTTCACCGTCTACCAAACGGAAAGTACATTTGTCGGTTGATCACATATATGTGTGTAGCACCTGTATGCCAAGTTTCCGTCTGTTAAACTGATGAAGTGTTTTAGTGACTTGCATTGGTCGAAAACACTAGATTATGTTTTGTGCCTAAACGGCAGCCAACGCTTGAAAACTGTTTACCACTGAAAAACAATACTTCTCTTAGCACGATTACAACACACTTATAAACAGCCTAATTGTTTTGTTGATCACTATCCAATTTAATCAGTATACCGGGATTTGTTGTTATCTCAGCGCAAACAACCATTTGGATGGTCGACTTCATAAGAAGTCGCGAAATCATCATTTGCCAGACAGAAGACATATCATTGGGTGCACGCTTTCACCATTTTTGTTCAATTTCGTCATAGACGAAATAATGGAGGACTGTCTGCAGTACTCACAAGATGCCGGCGTGAACCTCCTACCTGATGGAAGGTTGACTTATCTTGATTATGCTGACGACAAAGTGTTGCTGTTTGACAACTTTCTAGCAGTACAAACAACGCTATTTCGCGTTCTGCTAGATGCGTCGGAATGCGTTTTACAACCTCAAAATGCAAGGCTGCTGTGATTACGTAGATTTATCGTTAGATCTGGAAACATTGGAACAACGTTTGACCACGTCCTCAATTTGA
>LUCH01002619.1:66611-84104 GCA_013368495.1 Paragonimus heterotremus
GGAAGGGGGAAACCGGACACCCGTGACGAACACCACTAGAAGTGATGAACGCCCGAGATAGATGTCCATAAACTCTCACCCTGCATGCAGAGTGAGCATACAATGATCTCAACAGATTGACGTAGTTCTCTGGTACTCCCTTTCGGAGAAGACAGCTCCAGAGAACGTTACGAGCAACTGAATCGAAAGCAGCTTTTAGGTCCAAAAAGACCACGACTGTCGACTGCCCATATGAAGGCCGATGTTCCAAGATCCGTCGCAAGGTAAAAATATGATCAACGTACCCTCGACCGGATCGGAATCCTGCCTGTTCTTCGCGTATCTGACTTTCTCTGTGCTTAGTTAGCCGACGTAAAATAAAGCCAATGAGTAACTTGGACACACAAAAAGGCTCTTTCCATGTCTTTCGATTGTTCGACTAAGTATTGCTCACAGTTTTGCTACGAACCACATTTCCGCCAAAGATGCATCACGATGTTTAGCTCCCACAAACTTGAACCATTCAGATGTCACCTCGTTCACACTTGAGGTTCATTTTATTCTCAGCATATTGGTGATTGACCAGATCTTGAAGATTGATGTATACCGTGCGGATGACAGGCATTATTTCCATTTTTATTCTGGAATTACCGGCATTTCTTTTGACCGATTACCACATGGTTTGAGGCCTACTCATTTGTTTTCGAAACTCGAAACCTTTTAGATGATCGATGTTCTATATTCTTCAGCTCAACTCTGGCCTATTTCGCTAACCGTCGTGACGATCCCTATAACCAGTTCTAAACGTTAAATTTGTGAAAATTTCTTCGTGCCCGAGCTGACGGCACTGTCAAGATTGTCTTTCACTTGGATTCGGCCACTCTCTTTAAGTCAATACACAACTCTGATAGTCATTTGTAACGGATGTTGTGAACATTCAGACCAGCCGATTTGATGAGGTCGTCTTGTTTGAATGGCCGGTTTGGTTCAGCATTTTGTCGCCCAGATAGTTTGAGGCATATTCCACATCATCGTCTCACTCGTCGTCCTCCTTCTCAGACCTGGTCTCAGGTTTACCGCAGCTGCTGGTCACTTATGGCATGGCTCTTCGAAGACAAGACGCTGTCATTGGATCACATACCTCGGTTTCAGCCATACGGTGGTATATCGTTACTTCACTCACAATTTTGCTGGGCAACGATCTCGCCAGTTGTAACGAGTGGATGTTGGGTAACTAGCAAGGTCGGCGATAAATTACGTGTCCCAAGTTAGTCTATACTACATGCTCAGCAGGTCTAACATCGAGAATCCTACTGGACTTCCAGTCTCCTTCAACAAAATGAATGGCTTTTGTGATCTCATACGAAATACATTCATTTGTCACGTATCCTAGAAAAAATGTGCGGCATCTTGAATGGTGCACGCCACATCGCCTGATAAACAAACACCACATGCATTTTCGTGCCATTCTTTTTAACCCTGTAATGTAGGATTCGTATGTCAAGTAGACCGAACTATCTTCACTGCTCCGTGACAGGTGTATATTCCCTGTTGTTTTGGCATTAGGTTTCCTGTAACCCATCTTGCCGACTGTGTACAGATAAATTGTGTCGGGCCAAAGTAAGGGTGAAAATGAAACTACAAATGAAAACGCGCAAGATTGGTCCTACCCGTCCAATAAATGCAGTGTACAACTACGCGGTGCGTGTGGTTTTGCTAGCGAAACTGCTAAAACGGGAACGATTACCAGCTGCGTTTTGTTCGTCATAGAACATTGAGGTGACTACCACTGTTATTCAGATGGTTCAGGCCTGTCTTTTTTTGTGACTCTCAGGCTTCACAAAATCGGCAATGATGTGAACAAACGATAAACATAACGGCCATCCCAAAAGGGAAGACCTTCTAATGGCTGTCTCTGTGGAGATTGCGCGTCGAAGAAACACAGATATTAGTACGTTGATTAGCTAACAGTCCAAGTTTGGGGTCTTACAGCAAGACGTGTTCGAAAGTGGCCGAGCCTTTTATACAGTTGAAAAGTTGGAGATGACCGTCAGCATTGAATGGCTGAAATTAGAGGCGGACGCTTTGGTAAATTCGATCAAGAATGTGCTGAAACAGTGTAATTCAGTAGCAAAAGCAATAGGCATTTCCTAACGAGTCATTTTTTGACTTGACTTCGGGTGATCTTATCAGCATTTTATACCCTTACACTAGACTGCATGATAACCTTATAGATTTGTGTGTTCGAGCTCAGAATTGGATACTTATTCCGTAACTTAGTGAACTCGGGTGAAATCGTTTCGAATTCGAGGATCCCAGGTCGAGAGGGAGCGGAAGTACGTGGAAATAACGATTTGCTGTAACAGTGCTGCATATATACTTTTCACCGAGTTTAACCTGGTTTATGGATGTAGTGGGTCGGAAACTCTGGAAGTGAAGATTTATTGGTATCACGGATGCGGTCGACGCTCACCGAATGGTTGGAAATCTTGCCGGTGGAAGGCTCAACGACGGTCGACACCGTCTTAGCATTTCAGTAATTGTTCTGTCAATTCGGACTCCCTAATACGTCCGTGTCCGACAACAACACACGATATCTACATGGTAGGCACACAGAAATTTCTGCTTTTCATATAACGTCGGACACGTCTCTCCCCATGTCGTCCTCAATCCGTGTTGTATGAAAAGCTGGTGTGATTGCGTAATATGACAAATTCGGCGACTAACGTCTGTCTGGTTCGTGTGGTAACATCCTTACTCGAAGTGGAAATATATTGCAACCTTTGCCGATTGGAAACACAACCCGGTTAATATTCACATCCCTGTAATGTTGTTCTAAACTTTGAAAAAGTCCGCTGTATGTAAACTTTAATTACCATACAATTTCCTCTAGGTTGCCTACATTTTTGATATTATCCCACTCTCCTCTAACTCTTCTATATCCTCCAGGACGCTGCGTTCGCTCTGCCTGTGTCTACGCTCGACGATCCCAAGTACACCGATCCACCGATCCGAACACAGTTTGGTTATCATATCATAATGGTTGAAGGGAAACGCTAGTGTTCGACAACTTTCGACCAATCTACTAGTAGTTAACTGTATACATGCGCATAAAACTTCATTCGTAGTTCTGATTTAGTAAATATAACATGGGAAAGACATGCATTATTGCAGACTGTGTACGTATCATCTGTTAGTTGAATTATTTCCATGCTGGTCAGGCTCAATTTCATGTGTAGTCACTTGTCACTATAAGACAACATTCCCGTTGCGGCTTATAGCCGGCTCGAACTGCAAAATTGCTCGTGAAGTTGTACAAATATTGCTTCTCACGGAATGCATATATCGAGGACGACACCCCTATCACTTCCTGCGGCTGAATGTGACCAACAACAGCCTTGGTGTATTGCGACTGTTCACGTTGATGCTGTATAGGGGTGAATAGTGGATTCGCATCAAACGCACTGCTGACGTCCATTTTAGAAAGCTTGTCGCTGCACCGTCGTATCGTATTCACACAATTTTGTAAGACACTCATCGATTGTACGACGAGGACTTATATAAACTATTTGCAGAAGTCACGTAAAAAGTTTTAAAACACTAAGTGTAACAAACACGTTTTCGATAAAATCTCATTAGACGGTTGGTTACAAAACAAAAGGGTAAGAATAAAAACGGTCACATGCCAAGTTTGGCTACTCTAACAACTCTGTGATCAAATGTATGGAAGCAGTTCAAGCATCAGTAAGGATTCAAGAGAAGGACGAAGGGCGAACAAGACTTGTTTTCTGTCTTTGATCATCAGTCTAATTGCAACACAATAAATATGAAAAGAGTAACTAGGGTGGGTCAGAAAAACGGTCAATGGAGGTTATGGACTACCTGTTTGTTATCACTTACGCAATTATTTCCAGATCGTGGGCATGATTGGTTGTGGGCCAGGGGAGATTAAGTAGTCAATCTGAAAAGCATTTTTCTTACTAGCAGTTTGTGTACCGAGGGCCAAGAAACCGATCAAAAATGGCGAGATCTCGAGTGTTGACCGTTGCCGAGGCCATTAGTATCCGATTGCGCAACCTTGACCTCTGTGCTCAGAAGAAGTTTGTGCGGATACCTAATCTCCCCTGACCCACAGTCAATCAAGCCCACGATTTGGAAGTGATTGCGTAAGTGATAAAAACAGGTCGTCCATAATTTCCATTGACCGTTTTTCTGACTCACCCTAGTTAGTTTTTCATACTTATCGTGTTGCAATTAGCCTGATGATCAAACACAGAAAAAAGTCTTGTTCACTGTGTCGTTCTCGTGACTTCAGTGAGTATTTTGGAACGAAAGATTCAAAAGGTTGATAGAAGACCCGTTTCCATGCACTTACCACGCAAAGGGGATACACTGGCCGAATCCCCAACACATCGGCCTACTAGTTCCCTTAGGACGACTTTCAATGCAGTCAGACCGATTTATTTCATCCTGCATTTTCCCCGTCGATCACCGTAAATTAGAAAGAGAAGGCGCCAGTCCACAACTCACCCGCGGTGATTTATTCCTTCATTTATTATTGTTCGGCAAATTATGGCATTTGTCTAGAAGAATCGGAGGGCATCATCCAGTGTGGATCCGGACTTGTAAAAGGAAATCAATCATGAGGGCCATTGTAGGTCATCTGGCTGACAGCGATCATCAGGTCAACATAAACCGATCGTTTACGGTTATCCATGAGGTTCCACTGATCCGTCAAAATTCGTTCGCTAGCTTACGTCGGTCACTGTCGAGGTCGTTGCCACTCGATTAAGTAACCCTCTGTGGGCGGAAAGAGTTCGCCCAGTCGCGTCAACTGCATTGGCCATTAGTTAACTCACCCGACCGATATGTAGGTAGTAGTTAACATCCAACTGGCGTTCACAAACACAAGAGTGGGAGTGTGAATTCCGACTACTACCAAGCGCCGTTCGCATGTGACCGTTTTTATTTGTTTACTGTTTTATAACTGTAACAGCTTGATGAGATCTTATCGAAAACACGTTTGCTATATTTGAGTTCGTTGCAGCCAGATTGGGTCTTGATTGCAAAACTTTATTACACAGGCCTGATTGTATTTATGTTGAAGCTCAGTTTGAGTGCCATAGATCAGTTATCCTATCTTTAACCAGCTACTGTTGACAACCTAGGCTGGCTTGAAACTTATGGGTACATCAAGAATCTGACCAACGGCCGGTGCGCCATCGCAAAGCAACACTCATTAACATTAAGAGAACCTACGTCAAGAAAGGCAGTAATACTTGAGCCAGATAAGGACTCTGAGAGAGAGACGCGTATGTGTGGAAGTGAATATTAAAAGACCAAATTAGGTTTCAGCTTTATGGACAGTATCACTGAAGTCGAAGGTCGCGCAGGACATCCTCAACCTCTCTTAAAATTAAGCATATTTTGTGAGGTGACGTATAAAGCCTCAGCTCTACGACCTCCACAAGACACAAAAGTGAATTGACGCTTAGGTCTACCCTGGCGATGGTAAATTCCTCGTACCATGGATTAGCACGCTCGCTAATCATCAAGTCCGATAAAACAAAAACCAGGTATATTACATTAAAGGTTCCTTTGAATTGATTTGGACACCATCAATCTTGCTAGTAAGCTGATGTGCTTCGTAGACGTTCAGTCAGTGTTTACGAATGTCCCGCTAAACGAGACAGTTGGTCATAGTTGCGGGGTTGTTGAAACGAGTCACGTCATTTTGATTCTCCCGACTGATATTTTGAGATAAACTTTACCATTGTACACTGGCAATGTCCGTTTGCTTTTCACTGATCGGTGCTACAGCCAGATAGATGGGGTAGTCATGGGAAGTCCACTAGGGTCCACCTTTGTAAAATTTCCCAAGTTAACTGTTAAACAAGTGTAAAGGGATTGGAGTGAACAGACGCATCGATTCGAAGTCAACCAGTGATTCGCAGAAGGCTACGGCCAATCAGTGTTGACAACGTGAGAAGACTGGTATGTCAGCGCGGGGACCGAACGCTGCTCTAGCATCGGAGTAAAACAAGTTGTTTAAGTGCGTCACGCGTTAAAAATAAACGAGCTACAGGCGGAGTCGAACCCACCAATGGGAAAGCCAAAGCGTCAGCACCAATCGCGATTTTCCATTTTACTGATTCATCTTGTCTATAAAATAACCAATAGAAACTCAGTAAACTGACATCTGCTTTGTGCCACGAAGACTGACTTTTGCTTTGGTTCCGGAAGGTAGCAATTTTTTCACACAGTGGGTTTGCCATTCTGTGAACGCTACGTCGATGACACGTTAATATTCAGTCGTTTTAAATAGACAGTAAATAGTCTAGTGTGGCGCTTAAATTCTCAGCCCAACACGAGGGTAACGAGTGAATTTGAGACCAATAACTGTTCGCCGTTGCTGGACATGCTTTTAAGTCTTCGAGGAGATGGCTCTATTAAAAGAACTGTCTACAGAAAATCCACGCGGTCCGGCTAACACGTGAAATTCAGTCGTTTCACGCCGGCTTACCATAAACGTGCGACAGCGGATATACCAGTCAAACGAACAAGACGAAGCCATACACAGGACGACCTTACGGCGGAATTAGACTTGGTCACGTCTGTGTTGTGATCTAAAAGTGTTCCAAAAAATCAGAGACGACCATCGTAACAGGTGCTTGCTGCGAAAAAAGGTTTCAGGGTGATTACAATAGGCGCAAATAACGCGAAGATCAATAAGTAGGATTAAACGAACACTAAACACAGCCGAATTCCGTGTAATCGCCTAGACTCAGAAACTGCTTATCCGTTCAATCCAAGGAGATCAGCTTATCAGTACTACCTTTAAGTGTCTACCTGTTTGTACGTAGCTGCTTGGGAAACTTAAGTAGGCGGGATCGACAGACACTTGATTTCAAAAGTGAAAGAATATTTGTCTGAATGTGTGCAGAATGAAAATGCCACTGAAACACGCAAACAACCAATGTCCACAGTCGCTGGGTATGTCAAGACCATCGATCAACTTATCCACTCGTACATTCAGAGCTTTGTCACGTCATCCTAACCCAAGACTGCTGAAACGGTCAAAATCGATTGAGACCGGTCTTGTGCATTCAGAAACATTTGTTCGTGAACTTAATGACCATTCCTAACCCACTCCACCTCTTTTTTATATGAAGGAATGATTCATGTCATTAAAAATGTGGTACCGATGGGTCAGTACAAAACAGCTACGTCTACCACTCTCCTCGTTCTGAATGTTTTCTTTAAGCTTCTGAAAGGGATTAACTGTTTTGATTTCTTTCTCGTGTCAAGCTTTTTTTCCAATCATACTTGAACGGTTGGCGGCATCCAGTTCGGATTGGCCTGTCACAGTGACCGAAGCCAAAGGACGCCTGCGCCTAACCATCACCACAAGTGGCTTGCGATGCACCACCCGTAGTTCCACTCACACGCCACGTATTCAGTGCAAACTCAAAGGAATAAGACCAGGAGGCATGTGACTGGGGCTTTTGTGTCCAGCCGGTCAATGTTGATTAGCCAATTGATAGGCTGGATTGAAGCTGAAACCTCTGTTTTTCGAGAAATAAACAAAGATCCGAATGGTAAGATCTAAGCTGAGAAGAAAAATACCAAAAATATAATGCAAGAAATGCTCCAACGAATGAGTATATGTTAATGCATTCTAAACAGGATATAGAGGAAAAACAAAATGCAGGGTTGGATTGGAAGAAAACTGCCAAAATATTCACCGACAGAGTTGAAGAGAAAGGAAGGTAATAGATAAAGGAGGAGCGGGTGGGTTCCAAACGACGGTGATCATTGGTCGACGCGAACAAGAGAAAAAGTAGATATAACGGATAAAACCTGCTCGAGCCTAACGTACTCATTGTCTCTTGGCCGATTATGTACCATGAGTACGTTGATGACCTACTAATCCGAGGCGGTCAGTGCATTCGCGTCCGCAAACGTCGCAAAGCCACATAGTCGTCACCACGACCGATGGTTTCCTTGCATATCGCGGACGCGCAATAATTGTTCATCGAACTTGCGGACGTCCCTCCAGAGTATATACATGAGTACATACACGAATACAATCAAGTTTCCGGTCATTCGTACCAATGATACAAAATAAACCTCAGGCGAACAAGACTAAAACTGCTAATGGACAGGAAGCTAAAGCATTCTTATGCACGAATTGGAGTCGGACACAGAAATACAGTCAAAATGGCATCCGGATAAACAAACTATCTAAATATGATGAGGTCTTTGTATAGCGCTGTGAGAAGATTTTGGTTGGCTTGTCTTACAATAAGCCACGAAAGGTGACGTATAAATGAAACATAGTAGACACTTAAAACTGAAATTGGTTTGTCACTGGAAAATACGTTACCACTTTTGGAGATCAGTTTAGCGAAGCGACAAAAAGTTAGTAGTATATGATACATGATAAGTATGTGTGTGGTACATTACAAAAGAAACAATGCACTCTTCATTGGCGGAATGTCGGCAAAGATAGGTTCAAGTTACACATGAGAAGCCGGTCATAGTATGACAAGATGAGGTAAATCTGAATCTACTGAACTGTTTTGATGGTGAGTATTCTGCAGGGTATACCGTGTAGGCAGGGACAGAGTGGGATTTAAAGCGAAATTCGTTGAACAGGAATCACTGGTAATGTGCAGAGTTTGTGTGTTGACACTTAACGGAGGTCGTGACAATGATAGCGAATCTACAACCAAAGTGGACGCTCTATGTGCTGACTCCGTATCACCGAAAGTCGGATTCAGGAACCCGTTCGTACGACAGTCCAAAGATAGAGCAATCTGTTCCCCGTGCTCCGCCCAGTTGACGGACAAGTCAGCGCTGTTATCTAGAACTGAAGGGTCGCATGCGGCCAGGCCGGAGTTTGGTGGCCATTGGGTGGATCCGTGTGGTATATGTGGTTGGCAGTCTCTAAAAGGTGAGATCGCACAGACGGAGCGGTAAGCTGTCAGAACCCCAACGGATTGCGAAGACGTATGTATCGGAGTGTTCAGATCAGAACAAGCAGATGCACCAGTCCTCTGAAGCACATAATCATATACGTTAGATGTTGAAACATTTTCGTTCACAGGAGTGGACTCTTGTTTTTCCGAGGCAGTGGGAAACGACGTGGTGATTTTGGGTTTGGGTAATTCTGCGTTGATTTTATCAGAAGATGGTTGGGTGGGATCCCCTTCATTACACTGATGTAGATCCTCAGTTCGTGTGGGGGATTGTAGTGTCGAGGGTAAAGCAACAACATCAAGGTCAGTGGTTTCAGATAAACAAATACGTAAAACGGGGGAATCAGAAGGCGTCTGATCACTGGAAGTTTTCTGCGCGACGTCCTGGGTTGGGTCAATTACGAGATGCGTAGAACTGAAGCCATCCGCGATAAGCGAGGAAGAATTTGGCGCAACCGCCTCTGTAACCTTAACTCGATGAGCAGAAAGGAATTGACTATGTAGGGAAAAAGTGTGAAAGTTCACGTTGCGGCATAAACGTTTAAGCCGGTAGTCGTATACACCACGGCACAAGAAAACGTTTGTTGCAGTCGCTGTATCTGGACATTCGTCAGCGTGACAGCACTTGAAAAGTAATAGATTATAAATGAGACGTCCTGTGAGAAATATATTATTGGTTGAAAAACGGGTTAACTGACAAACAGGACGCGAGAATGATAAGAATGTAAACGTGACTTATTACAAAATATTTAAAACGATGAAATCGAACTGGTTCAATTTGAAAGGTTGCAAAATGATGGGCCGGGGAAATATTTATCTGCGCATAATATATTGACAAGCCATCGACATTTGTATGAAATTGATACTCGGGAATATACTTGTTGACGTGCTGTCACAGAACCTTAAACAGGAACATTGGAGATAACCCTGGTGGTCTTATATCGTTACCTAGTCATCGTGAACCTCATAATTTCGAAAGTAACACGGCACGGAAGGATTGAATCAGGACTGTCGCAAGTGGGTCCTAACCGATATTCTGTACATTTCAGTAGGTACAAAAACCAGCAGGCCAGACAATGACACCGGTCTCCGCGTGAAAGCGGGTGGTTGAAAAACACAAAACGAGATTACCCGAAGGAAATCAAGGACTTGCGGAAGGCACGTTACTGGAACTAGCATGCATAAGTAGTCTAAACCGTTTAACAACAACTGTCGCAGCTCACCGTTCTCATAAACACTGTACATTTCGTTGTCAAAGTTTTGGAGTTCACCGGAATGAAGAATCGTTTAATAAACACTGCTCAATCAAACATTTTACTACTTACGCGTTTATTGCGCGCACAATGCAAATTAAATGTTAAAGATAATTACTGTGCGTCCTCAGTCATCGCGTGACGAAACATCTCCAGTAACGACATTGCGCAGGTTTTAACAATAAGTGGCTCGTGACTCCTTAAAAAGGCACGAGGGGAGCTGCCGGCTTATGAGTAACTCCACCAATGACCAATCGGTTACGTCTGTAAAGACCAAATGGACAGTATTTCAAAAGTGGGAAAACTCCCAGCACACTCACTTCGTACGCATCGTCAGAAAGATCTCCAGTCGAATTAGTGGCACGCTCAGGAACAATCCGATTCAGCCGTGCCCGGGAGCTTGCAAACTTGTGGAAAATATCGAAAAGCAGATGGTTACTGTTGACTTAATGATGAAAACGAACGTCATTTCTTATTAAGAACAAACTATACAATTTGAAGCTCACGAGGGAACAAAAAGATAGTGTTTACTTGTTAACGCTTTGATCTATTTGATACTGGGTAAGACCCCGAGCCTACCCTTCGAAAAAAGTCAAGTAATATACACCTTATGTAGGCATAGTAAGGGCGTTTCCATCGAACGCTTCCAGGTAGCAAAGATGACATCAAGTCATGAAAGAAAAAGAGCTTACGTGACAAGTCATCGGTTGTATTATGTCGGAACTGGAAAACCGAGTTCAGATATTTCCAGAGATTGCAAACGCACGAAGTGTTGAACGGATAAGAAAGCTACATTTAAGGTCTCGGATCGGTAAACGCCTCCCAGAGAGTGTAACGATCTGGTGATCGCCGGATATAAAGGATAACGTTGACTGCAGATGTCATTCGATAGAATTTCGGCAATCAGATCATTTCGCACACTTTACCGTATAACTGACTGTCACCAGCCCTACCTGGGACGATGATGCATTGAGCACCATGCACCAATAGATGTTGTACGAACAGAAAAACTGATTGCTAACTCCCAGTGATTGTATTTTGCTACCTTGCATTGTGGCTTCGGTTCGTGATAACGAATCAGAACTGTCTTGGAGGTACTATGCTTGCAGAGTCAATTAGCTCATTTATTGCGGTGTTGTAACATGTACAGTATGTTAACTTAATCTGATTTTGGGCAGTGATGAAGTAAATAAATCCCAAAAGGGAAATTAGAATAATTAGATCCCAAATAAAATTCTGAATGATTGTGTCAAACCTGGTTGTGTAGGAGTTGCAATCCGACTAATTAGTTGAGCACTTTGAAACAATTGTATACCCTCAAGCTGGATCCTCTGTATTACCACCCACTTGTTGCCTATATTTAAACGTACTTCTAGACGCATTTTACAGTCCGTTTTATTATGAACACCGATTACCGGTAATTATTTCACTACCTCTCTTATTAAATAAATACATATATTAAAAAAGCAGGCGCCTATAAAATTACCTGGGGGTATTATATACGCGCCAGGGCCGCTTGCGTGTCCCCCGCTCGTGTTAGGACTCATGCTGCGTTCTGATTGGTTGCGCCAACGACTTATTCGTTCACGCACTTAAGAATGACGCTACTGTCTGTAACTATGAGAATATAGTGTGTAAATCTACTGAGTCACGAGTTCCCTCTACCGATGTAATAACCAGCAAGGTTTACCGTTAATAGCACACTTACAAGAATACAACAGGTATGAAAATGTTTCTCTAAAATCCTGCAGGGCTCCAGAAGAAGGGAACTGTCAATACAAAACAGACAAGCTGACAAACTGAAGAACGTTAAGGGAAACGAAACAAAGCTTCGAAATTTCCCAACAGGTCAAAACAGTGAGACAAGCATAACTGGTTCAGATTGGTAAAGCATTGTCGCATTTGTTCCCTGTCATGAGAACTGACCATCCATGAGTGTTAACAGTCGTAGGATCGCCTGCGTTACGATAGACCGACTGCTAGAAATCCTTGCGAAGTAAATCAAGCCGAAGAGGTCGACATGCGTTGACCAAATCGATGGGAAACGCATCACAAGGTTGCATCACAATGAATCACTAGAAAAGGTGCCTCTCTATCCGATGGATTTGTCTCACTAGAAAGCAGAACTTGTTCCTAAATACAATGCATGGTTGTTAACACCAAAAAGGACACTGGTCTTCAAGAATAGGAACAGTTCCATTAGCATAACCAATAACACGTTTCTGTAGTGAACACCTACTCGGCCCACCGCTTATTCAAACCTGGACAAGGTGAGTGACCGGGCTGGTTTGTATGGAATGCGCCTCGCATCTTCAAAAAGCTTCTTCAGGACTGAGGCATTTCCGCTCCTCATTGCATGTAATTCGCTCGAGACTAGGGATAGTTTCACACACGAGTAGCGCTATCTTGTCAATTTCTGATATGGATGATGAGATACCAACGAGAATAGTAAAGGCAGGAGTTGCTTTTGCCATCCTGCACCATCTGAGGCGTCAAAAAGACGTTCGGTTGTCGCTGAGAAGAAGGATATATCATCCTTATGTGCGTTCTGTTTAGCTCTATGGATCGGAAACGTGGCTTGTTCGCAACGAAAATGACAACAGACTCACTGTGTTTGACTGTCGCTTTCTCCGCCAATTAGCCCAAAGTAAGTGGACTGATGACGTGAGCAACACAGCCGTTCGTCGACGCGAATTCCGGCATACTAGGGATGCGCGATCAATCGGTCAACTAATCACGTTGCACAGTTTACGACGGTGGGATCACACAGTCCGCATGCCAGCTGGGCGTTTATCGTACCGGGTATTACATACAGAGACCGCCGACAGTTGGATGAAACCGCGTGATGGTCAATCAACAACGTGGTCGCGGAATATGAAGACTTTGACAGCTCCATTGAGCAAAGAGGGTAGGTGTCTCCCGCTTGGCTGCGGTTCCCATGATCATTCAAATTGCTGGTTAGAAATGCTATTTGAGAAGACAGTGTGCCGCAGTCAATGACATACCTGCATTCACACCATTTCTGGCCCTTCTGCCTACACTTCTTTCATTACTTTTGTTGTAAACCTTTCTAAACGGTACGCTGGTTCGTCCTAGCTATCGTAATGCGCTTGGCACAATTCAGATTTTCGTCACGGTAATAATTAACACGAAAACCTCGGTCTCGAAAAGTACCGCGACTTTCCCGTATTCGCTCTTAAGGCAAGCCAAAAGACGCGTTCAAAATAAGAAGCTTTTTTCCGATCCAAAACGGGGTGCGGCTAAGGCGACAAGTACAAGGTATTTATAGGGCACATAATGACCACACATTCCCACCACATCACGAGAAAGAGTTAGGATCGCACATGTGCATAGCGGTATAAAAAGTCCTAACCGATTTGAACAGTTCCGCTAGTAAGGACTGAGTCAAGTGGTTTTTTCTTCTTTTTCACGACGGGGCTCCCTAGGACGGTCACAGGGTGGGCGCCCTAACAAATTTCTAACCATCTTAGCAACGTCCTCTTCTAGAGTAATCCAAGTCTTCGCAAGCTTACAAAACTTACCATCAAAACAACAAAATCTCCAACATCTCTAATAACAGGTGCTTTCCATACATCAAACATAACGTCGCTCAAATCAAGCGAAGGTCATTTACGTGAATAGATTAACACGAATTAAACATCCGGAGATACGCTTAATTTTTGCTGATCCGTGTTTACGGAAATCCAACTGGATACCTGACCAGCATGAGCGACACACCAGTGGGCACTAGCTTCACAAGAGAGTTTCTTAATACCCGATGGCCATTAACCTATTCAATAAGGAAAATATAGAATTGAACGGAGTTTGCAAACCGATGCAAGCCAAACGTATAAGATTACTAAGCCGTCAAGAATTTGATTGGTTTAACTTGGACGTCAGTTAAGTTTGATCACAGTTTCCGCATTCAGACAGTTTCCAACCGGTTTCTTTTTCGAAAAAATAATGGACTTAAGTTTTACTCTTGTTAGAGCCTTTGAATAGTACATCTCATTATAACCATCGGGATTTGACCTCTGACCACCCTACGAGTAACGTTAACCAAGAGCGAAACTATGGTTTAGCGATCTCTTCCGAAAGAGGGTTGTGGTCGAATGCAGGAGTGTGCCAAACAGACTGGACACCATAGCAGTGCCAAGTTTGCCGGATTGGATTCTAGTAAGTGATTGCTGGTGTATCGTCAAACCTAGTACTTCGATCATCTGTCGACACATACCAGGAGGACGTCATTTATTTGTCGTTTTTACATATGCTCCAGCAATCAGTAGATGCAGTGCCTTTTAATATACTGTCTCTAATCTCCTGAGATAGAATAAACACTCGGGCATCAGCGCGCTTGCTGATCTCATGAGCACATAACTTGGTCATCCCGATCTCTTTAATACTGATACACGTCTATAAAATCGTGTTCTTGTTCCAAGAATATAGACTTCTTGTTGCAACCAATCCAGGATCTACTCTTTACTACTTGGGCAGGAGATTCGAATTGGAGTACAATTCTTAGGACTATTCGACGTCCTATATTACGGGTATTACAAATTGGCATCGAGGAATGAGATTGCCTGCAAGTGAACGACTAGTCCGAGTGAAATCGACGAATGAGTCAAAAGGTTCGAAATATGGTGCAGCATTCGTCGTGATGTGAAGGAAAACCAATCAGCATTCTTGGTTACCAATGATCGTCGTGTTGAAGAATCCGGTATACCTGAACACCCCAGCCTCATTGCCATTCGACAAGCTGAATAAATTGCTGTTAAAGCATGTGTTTTACATCAAGTTCCATGCTGCAGAACGTACGAAGTTAAATTCGATCATGCGTTCAACGAGCACGAGCTTTCGTAATTTTCTTTTACAAGTGCAAAACCAATTTTTCCGTTGCAATTCTGGTGACAAGCTGGAGGAGGATCAGTGCGATCGGTTGATTGCTGGTGTCAGTGGTACTAACTTTCAGAGGAGATTGCTGGACAAACGAGATAACTTTTTAATAAACCCGAAACATCTGTGGACAGAAGAATGAAGTGAATGTCGTCATACCATTTTAGAAGATCAAGGTGCACACTTCTATCAGAAGCCAACTGATGAACAAGTTTACATGGTATCCTCAAGTACCCATAATCAATTCCGGTTCAAAGAAAGTGAACAACTGCTGCTCTTGTGGTGAGTTAAACCTACGGTCATCTTACCGATTCCGTGGGGATATATGTCGTCATAAATCTACTCACGTTAATAAAGTATGCAAAGGGCAGAAATGCCACCTGAATCAAGTTAAAGAGGCAAGAGCTGTCTACTTCCGCTTATAGGTTACAACTGTATCCCAGGACTCAACAGTTTATTTATAAATGCCTCAAATTTAAAACAGGATGTGAGTTAACTGATTGTGGTTAGAGGAAGTGGCGAATTTATTGTCTGAAAATGACTACTAGGTCGACTCTTGATGTTCAGCTGAGGTAAACGGCGATTGAAATACATGGAGTTACTGGTTACTGTTTAGGTCTGACAGGTGAAACTGATGTAATGATTAATAATGACAACGAGCTGATTCCAGTGTCAGAGGGGAGTCCAGTCATCCTAAGATTAACGAGCTAACGTTAGCTCAACTGTGCTGTGTCACTAAGTGTTAATTACAGGTATCAAATCTAATTGCGCCACTGGATTGTCGAGTCCTAGTAAAGTACCAGCAAGACTGAGGGTACAATGGGATCCAGTTTTTCTAAAGTACCGAATAATACGTAATGAACTGAGAGAACATGTTTACAGTGTTTTCAACAAGCGGAAGAGGGATGGTGTAATTACGCCACGCCATTCTCTGTTATTATGAAAGAAAATGATAAATCATCTGGGATCTGTGGTGACTATAAAATGACGCTAATTTCGAGACTGAAAAGATGTGCAGTGATAACTGAGAAACCAAAAGATTTTATAAAAGCCACTTTTTCTAAAATTGACCTAACGGACGCACATTTACGGATTCTATTGGAGTCCAATTCCAAGGCGCCCTTACGTTTAACACGCCTTGGGGATTATTCTAATGCCATTTTTTACAGTTTGGATTACACGTCTCAGCTGGGATATTCCAGACTGCGAGTGACGAAACTTTAGCTGATTTACCACGAGGGCGTGCGTATCAAGACAATGTAATTGCATATGTAGACAGTGTGTGTTAGGAGGACACGTCCGTTTATGAAGCCATCTGGAGATAACAGTGTAGCTATAACGTCTTCCAAAAATGTTTGTTTTACGTACGAGGGTTGAGTTTTCTTGGCTTCACCACATGCGACAAAAAGTACAGGCCGGACCCTGATCAGTACAAAGCCTCGATCGTCATTACGCAAGCAATAAACCCAGGTGAATCGTTATCAATAATAGCCTGCATTCAGTACTATTCCCATCTTATATCGGAGTATAGAAAAAGAGTACAACGATCATTTGTGATTCAAACAGCAGAAATACGGGCACGGATTCAAAAAAATGTCCTCTGCGAGGACTAACGAGTTGTAATTAAAAGACCGATGGTACCTCCGTTTTCCATGTTCAAAATTATCAAGCTGATCACATCGGTGCTGTTCGGGAACAGGAAGTACGTCCAATCATTTGCGCGTCGCGATTATTGAATAAAGTAAAGTGAGAATACTCACAAATAAAAAGAGAGGCGCCAATGTAATTCTGGGCTGTCAAAACATTGTACAAATATCTGCTTGTCATTAACCTGACCTATGCTACTATCTTGGCGAGGTGGTCGGGCTTGTGAACTGATTAGATCCAGCGGGCTATGCTGACTAGGACTCCGGTCAATACAGGTTCAACCTTGTCAGACAGGCCAAAGGGGAGCAGTTGGAGGAAAAGCAGTTACACTCATAAGATTGTACGTCGCACTACTAATCGCGTAGGAGTGCACAGGTAGTGAGCCACGAACCTATGAGCATACAGCAGAACTACTTTTATGGTTGCGGCACTGCTGTCTTCCAAGTCAGGAAAAAGGCGATCAGGAAAGATACACTCAAACACAGAGCACTCCGAACGCCCAACGGTTGACCGTGACCGCCGGCGTAATATCCTATACGGTCCAAAAACATCTATCATTTCCCAAAAGCCTGGTGTAGCTTCGAGTAAATCCACTGCGCGCACCAGTGCTCAGAATGAGACATCAATGTCTTATACACTGCGCCCTCTCTCAGGGTTTCTGGTGATGCTGAAGCTGAATATCACGGTCAAGCTGGGGTGGGAATCACACTGAGTGCCAGAGCGGAGCAATGCTTGCTCGA
>LUCH01002620.1:0-43456 GCA_013368495.1 Paragonimus heterotremus
CGTTGTTTTGACTATCATGCCTTTATAACTATCTAATGCGTTACCAGGTCCACAACCCGAACGGCGTTGTTCCGGACCAGGTTCATTCGTATGCTAACCCTCTTCTTCCTTGAGTCTATCAAACTTAGACAGGAGCACAAGAAGAAGAAGAAAGAAAAAACCGAAGGCAGTCATTCAAAATTGCAGGGTCTATAAAGTCGTTGGCTATGAAATTATTTAGTCGACCGGATACGTTGACACGGTGAGTAATCCCTTACCGTCGGTCGTGCGCGTACTTCACTATGTTTTCTCTTTTCCAGACTATCCGGACATGGTGTTTGGAGAGACAACTCCAGCTACCTACCGTACAGCATTGGACAAACCTAGCCCCTTTTCTCTGAGGAGTTTCTAGGGTTGGGCAGCCCGCTGCGATGGAGAAGAAACGCACCGAAAACTAAATGAAAAAAACTAACAGCGCAGCGGCCAGTTTTCCGACCGACCCTGAACTTTGACATTATCTATCCCATGTCATTATTCTTAATGTATATCACCCTGTAACTGTAATCAATCAGAAGGACATGATATCCTTATTTTTGCCCTTTCTCTCTCTGGAATAACGAAGGCTTGTGTAATACTTACTGGCCCTCTGGGACAAAGCTATGTAGCGACTATAATGAGTGATATTTTCGATAGTCGCCTTCACCTGTACATTTTTGATGACTTTGGCTTTTTGCCTACTTTTGTTTTAGTCAAGCTATTCCACTTGTAATATCCGTCCTGGGGCTACAATCACAACTCGCTCCGTGCCCCGCTAGCTTGACGTCTTTCTCTGTACGCTTTACTTTACAGGGTCGACACAAATACACGAGGGTCAACGTGCTTAGTCCTTGCTTTTCATTGTCGACTGGTTTTCGATAGTGACTATAGACTGGATAATAATTTGATGGACCAGTCCCAACATGAGTGCGTCACCTTAAACCGGATCTTGATTATTTTAAACGAGATGATATCTACACTCGCGGCAACAGCGGAACATTAAAGCACATAAAACTACCAGCAATAACAGAGACAACACGATACTGCACTGGTGGAATTAGAAACTGATCAGGACATTATCTCATGAAAGTGATTCCCACAACTTAGACTCAGCTAGCATAGGGAAGTTGCCAGATCAGTATCTTCACTCATTACAATTAACAAGTTCATTGTTGAATCTCTTAAAACATGTGGAATATAGTTTACTATCTCCCGGCAAAACATCCGAACTTCAGAGACAGTGTGCTAGAAAAATTTATCAGAAAAACTGTAGAACATAACCAAACTCCCCTTGTGAATAGTGGCACACCAGTCGATTTCATGATATATGGCATCTGATCTCTGACAAGCTTGGGTTGACTGACTTAAATTTCTGCAAACTGTGCCAACGGTCTTCTTCGGGCCAACCTAGTGATCAGCATCAGGAAGATGTATAACCACCACGTTGCCAATAGCAACAATTAAAATGGACGGATTCAAACAAAATGGTGCTCTTCTATCCGATCTACACGTTGTATAACAACCGTGGGATGCACACAGCTACGTAGGTTGATCAAGGACGGTCAATTTAAATTTGGACACAAGTAATACAAGGATGTCGTGAATCAGCTTTATACTTCCGGTGTCAGAAATGTCCATTTGACAGTGTAAGAGAATCGGCGGTTTCACCTCTCTCCAGCGATCTCGATTCTGAATGGCAAATGGATCATGTAAATCAGTGGCTTAGCACGGTCCGAGTTACAAAAGGTGCATGGTGACCGTTTTCTTTCCAGTTTACAATTTCGGAAAGTTTTGACAATTAATGTAACTTCAAGGCATATAGACTGATTGTAAGAAAAATCTGATTAAAATGGACAAACGAGTTTATCTGCCCGAATAATTCACACGCAACGTGTATTTTAGGAATAGTTGTCCGCTTACATATCACTAAAATTATCCAGAAAGATAGAGAGATTTTCAAAAGTGTGAATATGAAGAGCGTTCCTATCATTCGAAGTTTTCACGAAGTTTTGGTTTGTATTAACAAATTCTCAAATTATGGCCTCGCAACTAACAACCACTATACAATGCAGGTCATGGCCGAGATTAGATTTGAGTCTCAGCTTATTTCTGCCATCCAGAAGAATAGCACTTTTTCAAACTTTTGATAATAAATGATTCGATTTGTAACACAGTACAAAACTTTGAATACAGATTCAGGCACATCCATTTATTGAGTCCGATTTTCCGGCGGATCGAATAATCAAACTTGAAGTCCGAAAGTATTATCAACAAATTCATCAGGGCTACGTCAAGTAAATGAAATGACTGAAAATTTCAATAGAGAAAACGAACAGCGAATCCTTAACAGACTGAACGTTTTCGGTTAATTCTTCACTTCAACCGGTGCCCATATAGATTCAGTGTATGAGATTAATAATGTAACATATGCAACAAATTATAGTAAATATAACTGATAAGTAGAATTAAATAAGAAGTGTTTGGATAAATAATTAACAACACAAACGAAGTTGATCGTTGGTAGTTAGTGTTAATCGGATTACACTTAAGAAACATTGACGACATGTTTCACATGTCGTGAGGTCGCGGAAACTGCAAGTTTGAAAGATATGTTTCTGAACACATAAATCCGAGCGATGTAGTCGGACTGTGACCACCTTGGCTATCGATAAGACGCGAAATTTGACATATGGCGATGGGATGGCAAAGAGTCGGTGGATGATGCAAAACGTTCCTTTGTCGTCTGTGCATAGATCACAAAAGACTAAATGGGCCAAAGCTGAGGGAGTGACATACTTTATAGTCAGAGATTGAAGCCCAGAGGAACACTATTCATGGATTCTATCAGCCAGGTGACAAGCAGCGCCAAAACACAGAAACATTCAAATAAATAGGTCAAGAATGTAGCAACGCTATTAAGCATGTTATTTTTCAAATGAATTTCCAATGACTTCCACTCTCGGTATCACCAGACTTAAGTGTATGTCGATTCATCTGATAGACAATGAAGTATGATTCGGTCGGGTACATTTCAGAAGTAGTTTCTGTGGTAGCGTTTAGTTTTGGGACTATTTGGATTACGCCCTTCTGCTATTTCAAGACTCTTAAACCTGCTCACAATGAAGTCAACCAGATCGACAGTAAAAATTATCTCCAGAGTTTAATCATTTTTGCATTTTGTGGCACATAAAAATTGGCTCACAACCCACGGGATGAAAAGAGTTGGCTTGGAGTACAACAGGGTAGATTTCTATTGAATGTCCTTATTTAATGATCAAACCACAGACTTCAGTTTTTCATATGTATTTGCACACTTAATTAGGTTTCGCATGTGCTGTGTATACGTCGTAAAATCCGATTTGTGGAACCTTGTCATCTTGTTTCTGTTATGATATTATGGAGAATGCTGGATAGAAGACAAACATTTCACTGTTCGATATATTTCGTTCGGTACCAGCTACACTTTACTTCCGAAGGAGATCCGTCATCCCTAGTTTTACTAAAATTATGAATTTGCACACATCCAGAATTTCAGGAAGAGAATGATTAACACATAGTCCTGAATGGATTACAGAAGCGAGAGGTCTGTTGTGGGTTGGTCTATCGTGCAGACTGGCAGCCTCGATCAGTTCAATGAGCACGCATCATGTGGCTCTACCCTCACATTTCCGAGTCTACAATCAGTCAAAGTATCACTCGGATGTTAACCTCATTCTCCACTGCCCACTTGACTCAAAGGAGTGAAACAAGCATCCAGTTGCTTGTCAATATCAATGCTGTGACAACTAACCAACCAAACTAAGTCGATTCCGATCGATCATGTGATAGGGAGATTGGGACTAACCAAAGAATAAGTGTCAGAGATGTTTCATACAGATATACAAATAGGCTGTGTGGGCTTACGTGAGATGGGATAAACAGTACGAATGGCAAACATACTGTTGGAGACGGGCAACCCAAACGTTACGTTAGTAAATCCAACAGTCTCCGAATCAACATCATACTGGGTGTGAGCGTTTGGAGCTTAGGAGTACTTTAACAAGGTTTGGACGACTAGGTTCAACAGTTTTAAGACCACTCATTTGATTTACTTCACACTGCATATCCTAAAAGCTTCCCACACCAAACTTGTCTTCTTTTTAGGACCAATGCTCAGTTGTCAAAGCATAAGTATTAACAACCGCGTTTCCCATTTGCGTAACTCATTTCTGATCACTTGTGCGACACAGAATATGACTACCACATACCGATACCGTGACCAACTGATATTCTAGAACGCCACTGTTGAATTTTGTGCTCAGTACTACTGTAGTTAACATAGTCTTCCCAAACCAGTTTTCCGATCTCTCATCGTTTATTTTCTTCCCGAAGTGTTGACATTTCCAGCAGTTTGTCTGGCTCCACGAACATATTCCCTAATCTGATTCGCAACCCGCACTGTTTTTACTTCACCTTCTGCAATTTATCTACCGACCAATCTGCGTTTCGTCCATGGTTTAATATATCGAAGACTTGCTTACTCCGAGTAGCATGTGCAGTAAATTTACTACCCTGCTTGCGCTCATATTGGTTTGAGAAATAACCTTGTTATCGGAATTCAAAGATGTGATCTAATATTTTAGAACTGTTAACCGGTGCTTATGTCCTTTCTGCACCGAACTAACCATGAAAAACTTACGTTCTTCCCTGAACTGTGAATACCAATGTTTCTACGATAGGGCTGTTTGCAATATGGACTGGTTGCAAATTAAATTCGTACTGCATATTTAAGCACGAGACATCTCATGACGAACCCTAAAAATGAAGATGTGATTTGCACAGGTCGAAATAATTGAAACAGATTTCCATAAGAATGCCGCTATAATCCGCTTCCTACCTTTCTTGTTGGAATTGTCCAATTAAAGAACACCCACGCTGATATACATTACGGAAATGTGTTTGTTTATGGGAAACAATGACCCAGTGCGTTGACCTCGTCTACTGTTGCTGTCTTCAGAAGGGAGAATGTACACAACGAGAAGGGATCGCGTCAGACTAGGAAAGTATGCATTCCATCAAGAATAGAGAAGTTGTGCAGAGTCAACTGGTAGGAGATTATCTTAGTGGAGATAAACACAAGGTATGAAGGTAGACCGTGGCAACCAGAATCGACTGTGAGGTCAATCTGTAGGCTGTACAATGTCATCAACATGCAAAAGTAAGTAGGTAGTGAATCAATAGTCCACTCAGGAAAGTCACAAGACCCAGTCCACCTAGATGCAGATAATGCTCGTCTATGGGGGAGTTGGAGCGCCTAAGCGATAGATCGCATGAGTATGTACTTTGCACAGAAACACGCACATGTTTTCTGTGAGAATACACAGTAGGCCACAACAACATGACATATATTTTGCTTGCTCTCCTCGTCGGAATCGATCAGCCAGCAGCTTAACAACAGTGTGCTCGTCTAATTTGGTTTTGAAAACAACAGTTTCTATCCCATGATGCTCCCTTTGATCACTTATATGCACGTAATGATCACAAGTAGCCAGAAGGTTTGGTGGGTGGTAGCCCCAGTTCGTGAGCCAACAACCGATAAACTGCGTGAATATTCGACTATTGTTATCCTCAGTTCTGAATAAAGGCGAATGTAGTTGTCAAATTTCGCTGTACCAACCAACATCATTTATTCTCAAGATGCACAGATCCGGGTGTCAAAACTCTCATTCGAATTTGGGCCTTGTCATTTCCGCTGCGTCTGTAACTTTAAATTAAAATGCATAAGTGAACTGAAGCTGCTACTGTGGAGATTGGCACGACACTGAGGATCCACAGAATGATTCGCACTTTGTGTAGGCTAATTACTGTTTCATTTTACCACGCACACGCTGGAACACAATACAAACCCGCTTGATTGCCATTTAAACTTGTCAGGGTCATAGATACATTGTTGAGTCCCGAAATCACTGTTGCTTTAGTTCAGCTTTTGTTCAATCGGTTTGATAAGAAGATCAAACAAAACACCATATCTTCCTCGTCCGAAGTTTCATCTCTGTGCTTTCTCTCCGCTAGAGTTGCCAACCTGCTGAACAGTTGTTTCCGATTATCTCTCACAATTCTGTATCTCATTAATTTATCCCTAAATGGACATGAGTCCAACAAAACGGTGCTATCGCTCGAGCTACTGTTTGTCAGGAGAGTAACGAGCAGTACGGTCAAAAAACAAAATACTGTCAGAATACAGGAAAAGCAAAAAAGTAGATGAAAATTCGTTAGCTAACAGTGTTATGGTTGCGAACATGGCTTGTCTGGGATATACCATCAAGTCAGATGACGCATCTGAGCAGCGATTTAAGTGACAATGAGGCATCCAACTAGGTAATCGTCACCGATCAGTTTTAGTGATCGGAATAGTTATAGTTTTCTTATTTCATGAAAATGACGCTGTCCGATAGCTTAACCCGATTTGATTGTACATTTTCATCATCTGATACTGTTCGCGTACAGAAAGACTTTGGATCTACACGTTGACGAATGGTCGCGTCGTTCATGCGGTTATACCACTCAGTGTTGGCTAACCGGTGCAGATAACTTTGGTAAAACACTCTAAGCCTGTTTACATCGTCTTTGTTCCAACAAAAGTGCTAGGCCGCAAGCCAGAGTAGTATTCAAACTATTACCTATCGGAACATTCATAAAGAATCAAGATCGCAGACGACCGTTTTCGGCCATCCTCTTCGGGCATATACCATTACAAGGGATACACTGGACTTACAAGTAGATCTAGAACAGGTTCATACGGAGTGATAATGATTAAGGCAATTGTGTGGATTATAATCTAACTGAGTGGTAATTAGTTTGTTTGTGTGTGCTGGGTGTGCATGAAGTACGTGACCGGCACGTGATGTATTAACAGGGTTAACGGGAGAAAGTAGTCCAGACGGTTGATGCATATTTAGACTCGGGAGGTGTAGGGCCTGCACGAATTTCTTTTGGGTGCACCGTTGGGAAATGTAGAGCCAGACTGTGATACCCTGTGTTGTCAGTAATAGTCCCGCACTGATAGATGGGAAGTGAACACACAGTACATAATACTGAATGATCCGGCGATCATGATTTGATTATAAATGCTGGTCAACTGCAATCCGATAGCACTTGAGATGAGTTTGTTCACACTACTACAGATCCTCTCTGACCGTAGCGTGGTGGTTTTCCTAACATAATCAGCTTGATATTAGGACGTGAGATAATAAATACGGAATGACCAAGAAAACCCAGACAAATTACTCTTGAGTTGTGCCATTTAAACCGGTCGAGTCTCAACTAAACTGAACATATGTGAGATATAGTAGGTATTGACAAGTGCATTTGTCAGCCTGCGATTTTCCAGTTTACTAGCTGCATTGCCTTTAAGTGCAAAACTGGCCTTTCGCTAATTTTTCCACCACGAGTTACGGATCTGTCAATTTCATGTTCTTGTGTAGAAACCTAGCCAGCTATCCATTTCGATTCAAGAGAGCTCGAATTTGTCGCGATTTAGTGGCTGTGCTATCCGATTTGTAGATCCTTCTTTTTTACCGATTAGGCAACAATGCCAGTTTCGTTTCCGTTTCGAAGGAATAAAACTTGTCCACCCCTATCCTTATAAATGGTAGAAGGCCGTCATGAATCAGGTTTCCGAAAAGGACGGCGGGCGATTTAACAAATGGTGGTAGTAGATGTGTGGTACGGACGAAGAGAGGGATATAACTGATATAACTTACTGATGCCTAACTTACTCTTTGCCTGTTCACTGACGGTGTACTGTGAGTACCGCGATGAATTAACAATCACAAACGACCACCGTACTCCCGACCGAATTAATCACAACGCCGTATAGTCATGTCAGCACTTATGATTCCCTGTTTGTATAGCTGTTGACTCCATGGCTGCACAGTTGTCGCTCATTCAGCCTTCGGACGTCCGTCCGCATCGAACTTCTCCAAACAGGCTGGTTAGAAGCTAAGGCATTCCAAGATTTCAAATCGATATCACACCTCGAAAGATTCACATCATTACATCTTGGTACTCCAGGTTCTAGCCACTAAAATTTCGCTTATCCGCTTTCAGCTGTCCTTAAAGTAACTGCATCAGGATCCGTTTGTCAGTCATCTCACGGACGTACCTAAACCAAACAAACTGTCTGAGTCTCAATATTGGTCCAATCCGCCCCTTTCTGCTCGCCGAAGCATTTCAGTGTTCGGAATCATGTCCAACTACCGAATACCTAAGGTGAGTCCTAGACACTGTAGATGGAAACGGCTCAATTGATGCACCTCTCGGTGATACAGTACCCAAGTCTTACTGCCGCTCAGTGGCACAGACACCATCTCTGAGCAGTAGACAAGCAGCTTTGTTTTCCCTCACAGACTACAGTTCTCCCGGATACGTCCTACAATATATCCAAAGCCACACAAGGTCGAAACTTGCGTTCGACGTACACACATATTGACAGAGAACTACCTGAATGGCAGACTTCTGTACAGCTGTCCACCAGTGACAATGTCGAACTCATAAGAGGTCGATTCACACGGTTTTATCTTCGTGTTCGTGCCCACCCGCAACATTCTATTCCAATTGACGTGCAAAATTATCAACTGCCACTCACAGTGCTTCACGGCTCAGTTGCCCTGATGAAATCCACAAACAGGGTATACGGTTGCTAGCTGAGTCCGCGGCCCTTTTGTTGGATTCGTGTAGTAACAAGCACCATGCTGATCGTATTGCGACTAGCCCGAAGCTCATCTTGCTCTCCAAGGACACTGGTCTCCGAACCTTCCGCACTATATCGCCTCAGTAGAATTCTTACAAGCACCATTCCGCTGCAGCTGATTAGAATGATGCCCCGATAACTGTCGGTGAATTGCTTACTACCTTACCTTTAAACAAAAGCACTGTTGGGGAATCGTTGAAATCTTGAATGACAACGTCCTGCTCCCAGATGAAGTGAACCAACTGGTGCAAATTGTGTTCCAAATCTGAACACCCATGCTCTAGAACTTCCACCGGCAACTGGTTTTTACATGCAAGCATTTCATTTTGCATTCGTACAATAGTCTTTATCGAGTCTGCCAAAACCGACAAGAGTGCAACAAGTGCATCAACGTGTTGTTGCAGAAAGCTGTTCATGGTCACCCAATCAGAGGTAGCCAGCCGGTTTGATAAACTACCAGAGTGCTTGCGCCAGGCTCATAACGTCCTCCTGCTGAATGTACAAACAACCTCAGTTCACGTCAGTCGGTGCTTTAGTAGATTGAACGATTGAACCAAAGATCGTCCTGAGCCCACCATAGGGTTCTTTGTGCTATCGACGGTCAGGGTAGTCTCGCCTGAACTCACTCCGCTTCTCCCATATTTGTTCCTAATTTTGAAAAATTGTTCTCGGGGTCAACAGCACGCGCTTCGGAATGTTTTCACTGTCGAATATTTATCATGTCCATGGCATCTGCCGTGGTTTTTTCTTTAAAATGCTGTCAAATGCTGCATTCCAAATATAAGGACATTTTTTAGACGAACGACAACCTGCGACTAAAACATCGTCCTCGTCTTTGAGTTATCTAGTCGTTCAACATCCAGTTTTGACCACTGTCCTGATATTCCACAATTAACAGGCTTTCAGAAGTAAATAAACAACTCTGTCTTGACTAGTTTGTGATCCATGGTACATTCAGCTCTGCGTATCACTCGTGTGACACACGTTTCGTAAATGTCATGCTGCCGCACGATCAAGTAATCAAGCAAATGGTGATGACCGCTTCGTGGATCAGTCCACGTCATGATATAGTTTACATTCGGGTGGAATCATGTGCTTGCGATAACCAACTCGTGAGCGACACACATGCGGATTAGACGACCACAGTCCTTATTATCTGTAACAATATTGTGGGATCCCAGGACAACAAAAAAAGGTTGCTGATTTTTGCTCATCCAAAACAAGAAGTCGGCCACTCACTAGTGCGTCTGGTTTGTGGTGGACAGCCTATCATGGAACTGGTAATTTGTATGATCAGTGTGCCAAAATTAGACCACAAACACTAAAGAATGTAACAGATTTACCTCAACCGAGTCCCACGCGCATCGACAGGATTCGAGACTGATGCAGTGCAGTTCGCTTATCATCAAAAAATTGATGCGGTTAGCAATTAGGAATCAGACACCGTGCTGCCGAACACCGTCTGCAGGATAATTTACTCAACAGAAGGTGTAGCCAGCATCTGATTTCCGAAACCAACCTTGGTCTACACGTATCGTTTAACTAAGAGTTGCGACATTGATGCCGTAGGGGCTCAGTTCCACGGTGGTCAATGAGGTGCGGCATTTCGGCAATACATAAATCCAACAGAGTACGCGCATTCCAGATCCTGATCAACAACACTTTGTGTCTCCGAGTATGTCTCAGGTTGAACGTCTGGCTGCTGAGATCTGTCGAGGCGATTTCTTCCACGGGGTTTACATTGGAGAGTTAATTAAGAAGGGTTTAACAACAGCATATTTCCGCCTATGCATTCTGTTCAAAACAGTACAGAGGGCGATCCGGTTTATCTTGTACGACGGCCGATGCAGTATCTCATTTGTTTTGTGGTGTATTGTCGTTGTTTCTGTGGGCTTGGCATACTTCAAGGAGATCCAGAAGCAAACAACCGGACCACTCAGGGCTTCAACCAAGGCTTTTGCTACAAAAGCCTGTAACACAAGGCGTTCGGTAGCTGTCAGTCAATGTAAACAAGTGGCTTTTTTCCACGATAAGGGGCCAGTTCCGTCCTAACCTCCAACCTGGGGGACCAGCGTTTTTAACTCGTCCACCTTCTGCCTACTGGCTTATTTGTCGGTGCGATCAAGACACTGTTAAGTTTAGCTTAGTAAGTCGTCGAAGTGTGTGAACACACACCGCAGAAAGATTGCACGCGTCAGACGACGGCACATACGTAGACTGCTCATGCAAGTGTACTCACGATAAACTCGGCCGAATAAAACGACACAACAACACTTTCAAAACATGCGAGTTGCAAATCCACCAGTAACAAACAACCACGCATACACAACGCACTGGTATCAGTGACCAGTTGGTATGTACACTGGAAATCAGGGCACGTTGAACAGTACATACAGCGCTGTGCACGCCCATCCTTGACACAGCTCAATTGTTCTAATTAACCTCAAAAACCACCAGGAATTAATAGGTTGGTGACTCACTGCCTAAACACCCATACATAATCAGCAGCGCAACATACAAACATATGAGCTTAGTTGCTTTCTTGGCTGATCGACCCTCTTTGGTTTATCTGACAAGACTGATTTTAGAAGAGCCGAAATCCCAATTGGCAGAGCCATCCGGATCAAAAACACCATACAAACCTGACAACCATGCAAAGGTAGCAGAAAAGATAACGAAAAACATCACACATAAACTCGCTACCACACTGTTAGACTGTCATCCACACAGTTTCCCTGATTAGTATTATTCCGATTGGACTTATTTCAGTTTTATTTATAAGTCAAAACAATCCCATGTAATTAGGCACACCCTGTAAGAATTATCAGAACCATCAGTTCGAAACTCTGACTTCTCATGAAACACATCTTAGCAGAAAAAATGTATACGCTATGAATGCGGGCACGCCACTGACCGCAGCACAGTCATCTCGGGTAGCCTCTCCAACTAACTATTTGTATGATTGTGGATTTCCTAAACTTGACAGGTGACTCCTACCCACTTTACACAACATAACAGTAACAGACTTCACCTGTTTGCACGATCATCAACTGTTTGTGTATCGGTAACTGATGCGCGATGGAGGAAACGCTAAGCTGGCGTGCGAAGCATGTGACCGAGTAATTGCGAACCGTGCAACTTAATTATTTGACCATTTGATTGCACATCCTTAGGATTTCTTAATAGGTCCTGACGAATTACCGTCTAGCTCATGCGACCATCCCACCTGCTATTAGCTAACTGACAGAGACAGTTATCTTCAACCACAAGTCCGTTTACATATTTGTCGCGAAAAGGCCAAGTTTCCGGATCATGGAGCAAAACGGAACAAGCAGAAACACCATATATCCTTCCTTTCAATGTTAACCGGAAGTCTTGTAGATGTCACAGATGTCACAGGTTGCCTAAGATAGCATAGGTCGTTACAATCCCAGATGATGTTTAATCAGCAATATTGCAAGTTGACAAGGTGTTACTCAAGTATGCGAAACTCTCCACAATTCAGAACGGTTTGCCTGCAGTGAAGAACATGGGAATGAGAACACTTCAGTCTTAAAGCAGTACTGCACTTCGCGGGTGCAAAACGTATTCCAGACAGGTCTTTCCGTTTATTCATCTTGTTCAGCACGGTGTACATGACTTCGGCAGAGGGAGCACACAAGAGGACTTGATCCGCACACTCTATGTGGATTAACCTAGCACCTGGAAGCAATCTGGCACCATGCTTATGGGACTCTTTAAATGCACCTTCTACAATGCTGTGCACGACAAAATTGAACGGGAGGAGGAGACCATATACTCCCACTGTATGCCACTAAATGTGATAAACACTTGAGATAGTTGTTTTCAATTATCTGCCATGTATACAGAGTGAACACACAATAACCTTAACAGATTTGTGTTTCTATGGTACACGTTTGCGAAGCATACAATCTCACAGAACGTCACATGTAACCAAATCAGAGGAAGCCTTAATTTCCGAAAAGGCCACTGTCACTAGTTGTCTGTATCAGTGCTAATGCACCATGATTAATCTCTGTGAAAGCATAGACGTATGAAGCGAACAGCGATGTATGGTTGACGTTAAATTGTTCATGACGAATCACTAAGTAACTACCATTTAACATGCTACCTACGATGGTGTGTTATGCGGTCACCTCCCCAATGATCTTAGTCTATAAAATTCACTTCATTCCCAATGTGTATAGGTGTTTGTCTTACGATCCGTACTTGAAGATTTACTATTCAGGGTGGGAGTTGTACACACAAGCTGTCAATTGCAAACTGTTACCACCGGATACTTATAGGTTACATGTCCCATTTGGTATATCTTGTTTTAGTAACCGGTAACTACCGTTCTTTACTCGTTTTAACAAACATTGTTTATCCGCTAGACCCACATGAAGTGGGAACACACTCCTGACGTATGTGAGCTGCGTCCTGAGTGGATTAGCTGATGTACTGGGAACAGTGTGTTGATAATTCTCAATAGGACGCTGAAGCGTATGTGGCAGTATGCCATCCAGTTCACTAGACATGTCTGGCCCTGTGTGACAAAAGCAAACAGTTACCCGGATACTATAGCAACCCAAATGGACCAGCCGCATTTGCAAAAGCAGAGGCTAAGCTAAAGTTTGCTGATGAAGTCATGGCATATTGGGTAGTCACCAATTATGCATGTTGGAAATGTCTAAAATCAATTACTGTGAGCTGAATCACGATGGTTATAGGCTAAGAACTACAGGAAAAAGATGTTTTATGTCAGCAAATCATGTGCGATTGAGTCGAAGTGTTCATAGCAAAATGATTTCGGCAGACATACGACCTTCCTGTAAGTCATGCAATTCTGATTACAACTAGGACAATAACATTTACTAACGACAATTTCAGAGGGATGAAGTGTTACGTAAAACGTCTTGTCCATTGGCGGTCCGATCGCACCCCATCGGTTATTTTCGCAAAATCAGCATATACACTACACTGTGAAGTATGTGGCAAGTGAACATTATTCGATTAAGTCCGGGGCAGTCAGATGGTGATACAAATTAAGCATATTCAGTGGTAAGGGGATTAACAATTCAAACGGATTAGTAATGAAAGTATAATTATGAAGTTCATACCAGGGGAATGGGATTAAACCCGAATTCCCCTATTGACAGAGGATAAGCTGGCAGTCGGAAACAGATTACGGACAAATAGGAGAAGTTATTAAGCCATCAAGTCCAGCGAATGATCAACGCGTCTAAAATACCGGTTTTGAAAAGCAACATGAAAATGAGGAAAAACAAGGTGCAACATTTTCACTTCTATCAAATCAAGGAAGGGTTGGCTGCTTTTGCGCGCAAACAGTGGGAAGCATTTAGCTTTCATGTTGCGGAACACCCGACACAGCTTGAGTATGAATAGGACCCCGAAAACAATTCTCAGCTCTACCGAGTATCCGGTTTTTAGAAGACATTTTGCGACAGCAATAGTTACACAACCAGCTTTTGAATTCGGCAGTCACCTGAGTATGTGTTCGCTGATATGCATAACGAAATGTCTCATAGTCATGCCAATATAGCTGCATTCACAAATGCAAGTAAAACTGTCAAATTTACTGGAAGAGGCGAACAGGGACGTTCGGTCCCCGCTAACTGCTGTTCACCAAATATATCTTAGCGTACGTTAATCGGTGAAATACAAACGTCATTGTTTAAGTCGTTTTACATATCGTGGTTGGTCTTTTCAAGTAAACTGTTAGAAACCGATGTCTTACGAACGTGTTGTTTCATACAATCAGTAGATAAATTAACATTCAGTCAGTTGATGTAATGGATGTGTGAAATAAACAACATATTTTATCAGGCATAAATTTACAGCGTGATAAAAGAGATGAAACAAAAAAATTGTGAGGTCCTATGCTGACCAATCACTCTTTCATATCTCCAGTATTTTCCTGTCCGATGTAGAGAAGAACTGAAGCTCTGTAAGCATAATCATGAGTTAAAGTGGTTGACTGCTTCTGCTGTTGAGATGCACACTTGGTAAGCACGTCAATGAAGTTATTGGGAGAATCATTAAAAAAACCTGGCAACAAATTTATCACAACCACAGAAGTGAATAGGAGCGATATGTTTAGTGAGTAAGGCAGGGGAAAAGCCACTGGGAATAGAGAAATAAATAGACGGGCGAAGCAAACCTATCATTGTTTAAAGTTCGTTGAATAAAATTTTGGGACAGAAAAGAAAGCGCAAATTCCACTACGAACAGTTTTTAAGATGAAAGAGAGACGATGTTCCCATTCCGTGAGACGAAAATTGTTCTTAAAGAATGGTCCGCAAGCTTGAACAGACAGCTGAAGATGACAATGTACCAATGAGTTGTACAACGAGAGGCAGCCCTCCGACTGAAATATACCAAACAACCAGATTAAAATCCCAAAAGTCACGTTGGCCTCTTCTGTCATCAAGGGGCAGTTTGGAGACAAGCTGAGACCTACAGGGACAACTATTCCTAATTATCACTCGCTGCTAGGGTGAGAGTCACAGAAGTGTTTTTAACCTCCCCACGTCAATGATTCAATTAGACAGATGGTGCTCAATAACTGTAAAGTTCTGCACATCCACCGTTTCAATGACGAAGTTAGTGTAGGTCTGAGTCAACATTTGTAACTCGGTCTCTATTATCACTCCTTGAGGTCATCTACACATTTGGTGCGTATCTCACTGTTTCATCTGTAGACTTGTGAATTGCGGGGAATTTCAGTCATTATTGCTACGATCCAAAATTTCTCTCAGGTGACAAACATATCAGAAGTTAATGTATTCACATATCCGATAAAACTTAATTGACGAGCATTTCAACATCAGTAAAACTCAGTACAGTTCGTCATTTAGAGACGCTGAAAGGATACTTTTAACGCTTTTTGGGAAGAGTGACTCCGCTGTTTGTGAATGATTTTTGGTTTCTAACACATAACTTCAGCACACAACGATCTGACCTTTTATTCGATCCAAACTTGAATACAGAGAAAATGTATGGTTAGTTGTTGAGTACATGATGGATGTGAGGTGGTTACCTGACCTTATAGTGCCATTCTGCAATTGAATTCTTTGTGTTGGAAAACTCAAAACCAAGCTGCCTCTTTTTTTCGAAACCTAAGTCTCTTTGACCACTGTTCATGAAGTGAGTTGTTATGGTGACCGAAGACTAGAATTAGTTAATTGACAGTTTGTATGACAGGTTCACCAGGAACGTTCTAAACAAACTACGAGAGTAACTCTATTGTGGTTCAACCAACGTTACTACAGCACGATCAGCCGAATGTTTAGAGATGGGTCATAGATAAACTATTCATTGAAGTTTATTCTGTCAGTACAAACCATCTTATGTAAAACTCCAGCTTTGCAATAAGTTCCCATAAATGATAATCTAGTTTAGTGCGTCTAGAGTGTACTTTCAGTTTGCTGACAACAATACACTTAAGTGTTTACCTTATTCGATAGTACAGAAATGTGGATATGCGCGCGCGCGTGGTCTGTTGTTTTTGCACAACTGTGACGTTGAGAAAGAAACTCGCCTGCCGCTGTGGAAGTTACGATGCGAATATCGAGAGTACATAGAACACGTGGATCAAAAGTCTGCTTGGGACACGAGGTTTGTAGCAAGTTTGATTGCTTTCCTTTGCAAAAGTACATCACTGGGTAGATACAGTAATTTTTGATGAACCTACGGATTTTTTATATGAAACTTTAATCACTGAACTTGTTATCCTTGATGTGTAATATGATGGTAGAAATATAATCTATCACTTAAACTAAAGGAATATAATAGTGGTTTCGGTATTAACCATTTAGTGGTCTGTATTAGTATTAAATTTGATCACGCCTGTTTACTTAAGTCGCAGTCGATGACAAATGTCATTAAAGAACCTGAAAAACATCAGTCAGTCGGAAAAAACATAGGGTAAAATCGAGGGGTGATCGTAGAACGCAATCCAGCAAAGTAGGTTGGTTGGGTTTTGCACTGAGAATGAAGTTTTCATCACTTCTGATGTTTTATCCTTGTTATTTTCAAAAATCCCCTTCTATCTGTTGGGGGTTCGTGTTAGTGAAACTTCCAGCCTACCGTTATAATCCGTGATCAGAAAAATTTCATCTCTCGTAATTGTGAACACATACTATGAACCTGTCTACTCACTACACCCATGTTTAACCTAGGCTTGTCTTTCTACGCTTCCAAAGTCTGGAAATCTACGTTCCATCAAACAACCCACTCGCACTCAGTTTGGTATCAGTCAACGAATCAAGATGTGTAAGAGTCGCCGGCTGAATCTAACTCAATACAACTCTTCATTCATCTCTATCCAGGTGGATTTTCAACCGCACACTAATAGACATGAGAGTGAGATCCCAGCACTGAGTCCAGTATTCTAACCAGAAACAGCCGATACGTTGTTAAAATTTAAGTTACAGTTTACCAAACACTTTCGGTTTCACTGTCAAAATCGATCACTGAGGCAAAGTACCCAACTGGAAACGTACTAACGTTGAAGGTTGCCCACACAGCCAACGATCGTAGGTTTCACTGTAGCCGCATAACTCGTAGGATGTTAGAGGGTGCATTTGAATGTCTAGGTGACCTGTCTGTGTGAGGGCCGAGCGTTAAAGGTTTTGATTACATAAGGAATGTGAAATTGTAATCAGAATCCTTCGTAGCACTGTTTTCTTCAACAGTTTATGCTCTACACACATCACCATACTGAGATGAATGGCATTCACACAGCAGCAAAATAGATCACAACACTACAGGCATTATGATGTAAAAATCCTGAATCAAACGGGTTAAAAAAGTGCAGTAGAATGTGCGGTAACTGTTGAAACGGAATTTCAAATGGCGCTGTGACTATGATTTTAAAGTAATCATTGGAAGACTGATTTTCTCACACATGTAGCATTCGTTTTGGAGACACAATGTTGCAAACATAGAGCGATTAACACTGATTACGACTGTTCGATTAGCTGACGTTTGATTATATCGAAAGGTTCCACGTTACTTGGTGGCTTAATATTTCGACCACTCTTTGAATACACAATTGGTCAAGCCCTCAGATTGTCAGCCATGGATGCAAGATGATATGACTTGCAGAGATTGACAAAAATCTGATAACGACGAAGCATAGGTATAGTTAGCCTTATTGTGTTAGAAATAAGTGCTCCGTTAACAACGTCCTGATATTATCTTTGAAATTCTGGAAGAAAACGACTGAAAGAATGAAAGGGTAAAAGCTTCGTATTGAGTTATTTTGGACTTGCGATTATCACTTAGGGGTTTGAGGTATTTCTCGGTATTTAGTGTCTTAGGTTCGATTCTTTTGGTGAATATTTGCAGGACAATTTTCAAACCAATCTTTTTTTGGTCAACACATTGAACATGGAGTTAATGACCCGATCACACAAAGTCACAACTGGACGGTCGTTTCATCAGTTCATTGTGATCACACAAAAGGTTCTGGCCCCCTCAGTGTACACAGAAGTGTGATGCCACATTTTTCAAACTTGCGTGTAGAGAAAACTTCTGGTCGTCAGTATTCTGGCGGTTTAATAACATGAAAATTTTCAGAAGAGTGGGCTAAACGGTTCAATGAAGGACGCAGCAGCTGATCGATGAAGGCACTGATGTCCGCATTAATGATGCAAAGGAATGGATACAAAATACTCCAGAGTTAGCGTTCTGCGAGGTTTGGTCAACGCAAAAGCGCGAACGGATTCACAGATATATTACAACAGACCCAATAGAGAAAACTCAGGATTTTTGTTGCATTCGAGCCAGCGACAAACACAACACACCCAGAAGTGACAAATGCTGTATCAGCTGAGATACGAAACCAAACCGGAAGCTCAGAAATTTTGCATTTAAAGTTGGTTACCCATTCAATCACTTGTGTCATATAGAATCCTTCAAATAATCCGGAAAACTGACTGTCCGAGCAGGATTTCTGGGTTAGTTCACGTTGGAATCTATCAGTGCCACCGATGAGCATTGAAATTGTTTTACTGAGAAGTATCTGAGCTATGTTGATAGGCGGCTGAGCTAAGGACTCAAGCTTCGTCGCTCAGCTGGTAGAGCACTTGTTGCGTTTGGACATGCCGTTTCTGTCGCTGGCTCGAATCCAGCCGAAGTCCAGATTTTTTCCAGTGGGGTTTTCTAAAACATCAGGTCCACCAAGGTACTTATAAGTAACACACAGATATGTCATTCGAATGGCGCAGACCTGGGAAATACCATATTATTCTGTCAAAATATTAGGTAGAAGTAAACATTAATGTACTTGTTTTCATTTGACTTTACTGGCTATAAAACTGTACATTTACATTTGAAACGTTCTAAATGTTATACCTAAAAAAGCAGTGTTGTAGGCACAGGTGATGGAACTAACCATAAAACGTTGACATGTATCGTCATAATTAGAATAACTGACCTAGACTAACTATATGGCTGCAACGCAATTTCCAAAATAATCAGTCCTTTCCGAATGGTGTCTCAGGTATAAATGCTTCTGACCCAATCAAACTTTCAAAATGTAAATCTTGAATCGTCCAAGCACCTTTACGAAAGAGCCTTTGTTGAACGGAACCACCTTTTTCCCCCCTAATGTGTGTAACAAGCATGGATTGACTACTTTTACCTTTCAGTTTTCATAATGTACTAACGGCATTCTGCATTCCCCCTGATTATTCACCATGGTTGATTAATAACCATAGGTGGTTTATTACGAGCTGAAACGCTCCAAAATGTTTACCTTGTCTGTTTTGCTGGGGTTGTGTGTAAGACAGGCATGTAGTTGTTTACAAAAGATGGATGGGCTGTTAATGGTTATTGATGCCCACCCTCAAACCGACTCCTCATGACCGATTTCATCCTCAGTTGAACTGTTCCGGCAGAGATAGTCTGAACTGGAGACCAAACCAGCAACCTTTTGTGTTACTGATGAGTCCAAACGAGAACGAAACTGGTCATGGAGTGTTAGTCTGAGGATGAACAGAAACAATCATTATGAAGGCAACTTAGGGCCCTTGCGGCCTTATCCAGTGAAAACTGGTAATCTGAGATGGACCGTACTCCCCTGCATAAACGGAATGATAGCAAGTTATATTTCAATGGATTAGCCCCCTTTCCTAATTTCTAATCCGCCAGCCGTTTCTCCCTCTCCCACACCTCTGTCTTCACTCTGCTTCACCTGGTTCCGACAAATCCCCTCTGTTCACCATCATTCCAGCCGGGAAAATGACGTCTATCGGGAGCCCAATTCCCTTTTATTCATCCGCATATTGACCAATGTCCCTAGCATTGCTCATCCGTTTTTCTTGGTTCCATAAATTTCCCAAAAGTCCATTTCATTCGTCTTAACTACACGACATCTATTCGCATGTGTACTCACAGTAATGTGTCTTGTGTATCTGTCACTAATCAAAATACAGCTCGAGAACTCAATGCTTTCCATGGTTTCACTTTCGACAAAAGTCCCAGTAATGGAATGACTGTCGGAGATTAACAGGACAGTTACTGAGGCGATCGGCCCACACGAGCATTACCTACAAGCGAAAGTGGCTGTCCGCTCGCACCTGACAATTCGCTCTCATCCTGTATGAGGACACTGGAGCGGTAATAAACACGGTGGCCTCATGGAGTACAATCCTAGGACTCGACACGTTTATAAACTTATCTCAACCGAAACTCCCTGCTAACTATTAACAGTGGATAATTGATCCTCTACTAGGTATTGTCCGTGTTGCCTTCCAAAGTGGTTTGTTTTTTCGTGACCGATTTCGTGCTTTTCATCAGAAACTTTCAAAAATAATCCTGTCTCATTTGTGGTACTGTCGGGTATTATAAGTGTGATTCAACAAGCAGCTCTATTGTGGTTACGGGATTAGTAAATAGTCCTTAAAAAGCTGGGCGTATTACGATTCTCTCGCCAGATGTATATTTGAAGACTCTATTAGGTAAAGCAAACTGGTTTGGCTTGTTCCATTTCTTGCAAAAGTAAACCCTACCAATTTAATCGTGTCCATTAACAGTAAAAACAATTACATCGACCTAGGATTGGGTTGGCTGCTGGTCTTTTCAAACCGATTAATGTCCTCATTATTCTATTAGCACGTACGGGGAGAGACGAGCATTGTAGTGAAACAATACTTTCACGTTTGAGCGATCTAATGTGCAATCTAGTTTCGTTTCACAACGACGATGTATTTAAATGACTGAAAATTACATTCTGTTGAAATTCTGTCGACGATATTCATTAATAAGTATGCTCTCTCACTGACGCAGTATATGTTTCCTTGCCGTCGTTGGATAGTTTCATAAATACCTCTATATATGTGGTTCCTTATTCTGTCACTGTCTTTGGTTTTCTAAGTTTCGGCTTAACGTGAAAACATCTTGTTTGTTGCAACTTTTCCATGCATCGCAGCTCAACTGTCTGTGTATTTTAACGTTAACTGAAATATCGTCTACTAAATTCGCTCTTTATTTTATTGTAACTACGCTGGAATTCACCTTCTAGTAAAGTCAGTCGTTTTTTTCCTCCACACTAATTACGACTGAATTATCGTATGCAACCAAGATCATGCGATCTGGGCACTAGTCACGAGCGAATGTGGTTCGGTCATGCTTAACGTGAGGTCAACGGCGCAGTGATGAACATGGTTGCTTCACAAAAGCGTGGCCAGAGTTCCAGTCCTGGCCGACGTGGGAATATTCACTACTGACGAGCTATAACAAAGGCGAAACTTGAGTATAGCGTTTCTTTTCGAAAAAGAAAAGATTATGACCCTATGAGACTGTGATAGCTGCGATAAATTTTACAGTGTACTACTTACATTAACCAAAATTCCTTACTGCTATTTGAGCTCCCAGTTAAACTTGAATACCCCAGTCTCTAGCGAGAGTGAACTGCCCTGGTTAAGCGCGCTCCGCTGCATCTCGCTAATACAGACCAGCATCTTGATACCAATTACATGACCAGAATCTCGCCAACTAGTCCATCCAACAATTTTCCACAAGAGCATCATTTTATCCATCCTGAGCGTGTACAAATCAATGTGTTTCATCCAGCTATTGTCAGAAACTGTGTACGTAGAGCAGTCATTCCTACTCCCTTACATCTTGACTCTGGAACTTATCTCCGGCAAGACTGCGACGAAAATCGCCGCTGGTTTCTAAAAGGCAAAGAGAAGGAGAACGAAAGCAACGTCAGGCCCATCCTGATACTGACATCCCTTTCAATTCCATATCCATTCTGGACCTCTTCATCAATGTCTTTTTCACGCTCATCGTCGAAGAATATTGCCGTGTGCACACTACCACAAGCGATCCATCTTAACTAGTCTAGAAGTCCGAAGTGTTGTATGTTTGCTCCTGTTCAGTGAACTGGAGGAACGAAAACAGTGCAGCTGTATGCCAGTACCGAGTACACCACACTGTTCAAATCCATGTCACTGCCTGAGCATCAACTCACCTCGACTCAAGTGAATTGTTTTCTGGTGAGTAGTAGGTGATTTGGTTTATTTCAAGTTGAATATCACCCACAATTGATCGCAGCTGTCGCATTCCCATAGACTTTCCAGTCGGCCCCGGATTTCGAAAAGAAGCACTAGAATCGAGTTTCGCTCTCATTAGAGCTCGTCAGTAGTGCATATCATCGCCACTGCCGGGACTTGAACCACGGACATGCTGTTCATGGCGATGATATGCACTACTGACGAGCTCTAATGAGAGCGAAACTCGAGTCTAGTGCTTCTTTTCGAAAGGGGTCGACTGGAAGGTCTATGGGAATGCGACAGCTGCGATCAATTGTGGGTGATGTTCAACTTGAATTGTTTTCATTATGTTGGTGTTGGTTGTTCTACGGCCCTGCCATGAGTCATGGTCATGACTGATTGTCGCATCAAATCCAGGGCATAATTTGTAACTGGCTAGTTTCTTTCACACCAGGATAGGCGAAACACGCTCACTCTGTGCTTGTGCGTGGGTGTCATTACACCAGACACCCGAAACGTGTTCAGAATTTTCGTAACCCATTTGAGTAAATGCCTATGTTCCCATATGATAATTTGATCCTGCCTAATGTGAGGTCAGTGGCGCCGCGGTCAACATGGTTTCTTCATCAAAGCGTGGCCGGAGTTCTGGTCCTGGCAGTGGAAAGGATATGCACTACTGACCAGCTCTAATCAAGGCGAAACTCGAGCTTAGTATTCTTTTCGAAAAGGGCCCACTGGGAAGTCTATGGGAATGCGAAAGCTGCGACCAGTTGTAGGTGAGGTTCAATTCGAAACAACTGCTAACTGCCAAAAACATCAGGCTAACTAGTCACTGACTGTGGTCATGACCACGTCTACTGAATGTAAAAGGGCGATTAATGTTAGGTAATTAACTAGTCTGCGCCTGGAGTCGACCTCAACGCACTGCAAATAAAAGAACGGAATAGAGTGAAATTTATTTTGGATTGTAAGCACTTCCCAAAATACTAATGTGCAACACAAATAATTAAACAATATAACAGGGTACTGAACCAGTCACGTTGTGAACTCCCGCTGTTTCAGTCACGGAGGGCTCATGGGTTCTACACCTGTGTGACCGATGACATTATAATCCTCAAGAATATGCTGACTGCCCACATTCATTTCGCTCGGATTTCTCAGTTAGCTACACCCATGGCGAGCAGTTGCACCGACAGCTAGCTTTAACAACGTTGAACCTACAGTCTAGCGTTTTTTTTTTGAAGGTGGATGCTATCGACGTCCATCCGAAAAGACAAGGTGAGACGCTTTACGACGGCTGCCAAGTTTTGTCCAACACATCCTCAGCTATCAGTAAAACGCTAGTTTTTTCGTATCATCTAAACTTCGCTCATTTCGCGCATGTGTGTGTGTGTACGTAATAAAGTGATACCTATATATGTTTTTGATGGATTCGTATTTATTTGACTGTCTATTTACATCATGCCAGTTAGGTCGCAACATTGCATTTGACCGCATATGATTGTGTTGGCTCATGTGACTATTCCCTATAATATGGTTGACCCTTATCTTACTTATGCTACATCGTAAAGTCTGTTGTCCCGCCGTACTTACATATCCCAAAGTTACAATACCTCAGTGTCCTGTACCTACTGTTTAAATGTGCAAGCCTTCGACGTTCCTACTACAATGGCAATTTCAACCAGTAAATGAGTCGTTGATCCGAGGCGGTCCGCTTCACGTCGTGACCAATTTGCCGGAATTACGGAATATTAAGCATTGGTAACGTTCTCTAGTACAAACTAACCAACCAGTTATCCGTAATAAACAATATGACAATGTAAGACGACCGTGTTTCGAAACAAAACTTTTTCCGTAGGGGAATGAGAATGATTTAAGTCTCTTCTGTAAATAAGAAGCCGATCACCTCGAGGTCTGATTTCTCGACTTGAAGGTCCGACAGTAATTCGTTTCTTCACAACCATCAAACAGCGATAAGCAATAAAAGAACTACCTTGATGTTATAACTAAAAGTGCCTTTGTAGACTCGTAGTGTATGTTACTCGATTGGTCAATGCATTTTTTACGATCTTTCAGATAAATCTAATCAAGTTGTAACGAATACCATTGTTTATAATAGGTTCCAGTCAAATTATTTTTGCAGCTTTCAGAAACGCCAGCGGACTCGCTGGCGTGAATAAGTATTTAATATTTCTGTAATGATCAATACGACAATAAACCGACTGCAGGGTAGAATGCTCGTGAATGCCATTTATGTGACAGAACTTATGACAAGTTGTCTATACAATGGAATACACTAATCGAACTCACTGCGATATGCTAATGCAGCCAGGTTAGAGGATGATGACAATGCAGGTCAACCAGCATCTTGATTTGACTTGGTTGCCATATGTGCACAAACGATGCATTCGTAAGATATGACATTGGCAAACAAATCAAAGATCATTTCTGCTTTCGCAAACACTGTCTTCAGTCTTTCACACACGGTGTAAAAGTTTTTGAAACTTTAAGCTAAAGCAAACTAAAACTGCTTGTTTACGATTTTGTTACAAACAACTTGTTCGCAGCGTTTGTTCATAATGGAAGCGCCTACAGAATTTTGTCCCCTCTATATGAAGTCGTTTTATTGTTTATGATACATCAGCCTTGTTTTAATAGCAGATAATTTTTACAGATTACAATTAAAGTTGTAATATTATAAATTCTTGAACAACTTTACAGTGGACAAGTTCGCCTTCAATTACTCATCGTCACCATGTCAGATATGTCACAATTGTAAGACAGTCAACAAACTGACAAAAAGTAGTGATCAAATATATATTAACCCACGAAAATATCTTATTTCGAATAAACTTGTCCTTAGGCACTCGACAACAGACTCACCAGAAAAACTGTACGTAAAACATTTATATTGAGACGAACTGCGTCGTACGTTAAAACGACTTCCACTTAATCATGAGTAAAACTGGAAAATATGGTCTACCACCGTTGCGTCATACCTATGAAGAAAGTAAAACTGTGGAATCCTGGTCGGTCTCGCAGTGGATGTAAACCATCGTAGGCACGAGGTATGGACATAAAGTTTCTGAACCCTACAAGGTAATTCATACAACCAAATTCCCATCGCCTCAGCTGTGACAGGAATATGACACCTCAGTGCTTTCAGCTGATTGTTAATGGCACGATGAATCAGACAAAAATGAGTGATTGTTCTGAATGTATGAGTCGAACCGGAGAGATGGGCTACAGTTGAACTGAAAAGTGGTTGGTACCTCCACCATTGCTTTAAGCTGAATATCTCTGACGGGTTTAAACGGCAACCGTACTTTAGTACTCACAACATGCATTTCAAATTTACAGTGCCATCTGTAGTGATGGAATGGTGACGTGAAAAAAGGCTACCTACTTGGACCATCATTTGAGGATCTGTTGGGGGATGAACTAGATAATAATCAGTTGAATACGGACTTTCGTGAGTGTAGTTTGTGTAAACCGTCAGTGGACGACGTCCTATGTGATCGACGAACTTGATGCTTAAAAGGAAATATTAGTCGTTTTCTCGTCGGTTCATAGCAGTGCAAAATTTAAATCAAACATTAGACTTACGAAGTAATTAAGCCTCTTGAATGTCCATACTTGACCATGGTTGGTTTGTAATCGTTACGACAAACACGGAGAATGGTTCATTTGAACATCACTGTCCCAATAACCAAAAAAGTAAACGAAAGCTGCTTAGTAGTCGGGACTTTGGTTAATTTCAAGTTGAACATCACCCACAATCGATCGCAACTGTCGCATTCGTACAGATATTCCACTTGGTCTCTTTGGAACAGCAGAAGTGCTAGACTCGAGTTTCGCTTTCATTAGGGCTCGTCAGTGATTCATATTCTTGCCACGGCCTTGATTCGAACTGTGACCACGCCTTCATGAGACAACCGTGTTGACAACTGCGCGACGCTATTGACCTCAAATTAGACACGGTCGAAAACGGCCGGCTGGAAAGTCTATCTGAATGTGACCGCTGTAAGCAAATGTGGAGGATGTCCAACTTGAGAACGTAGGCTGTCTGGCTGACAGAGCCAGTGGAATATAAGTGTAGAATTCGAAATCTGAAGAGTTATTGTCACTGAAATGCTTGTCTGAAGAAATCCGTTGATGAGACAGTCCAGCGATTAGCGAGGTAGCTCAAGATGTTTCTAATATCAAAGAAAGTAATGTACGTTTTGTTACAATTGACAGACGGCATGTGTGCCTAGACAGTGTCTCAAAGACTAGCCCAGGTTACCAACAAAACCTTCCATACTGCCAAACTACTTATCTGATTCAGCAGTCCATCCATGTCTAATTTTGCCACCCCCTTGTGTTATTTACATACACCGGTGTCATTAAGTTAGTGGACTGCCTGGCTAGATGTATGTATGACAGTATCGTTGAGTACCACCCAGTTCAGAGTTAACAAGGCAAACAGCAGTGAAATTGTACCACATCTCTTCGGTTCGACTCATACCTTCAAAGCAACCACTCGTTTTCGTCTGATTCTTCGAGTCACTAACAAACAGTTGAAAGCCCTGAAGTGTCAAATTTTGGTCACAGCTGGTGCAGTTGGAATTCGGTATCTTGATGGGTTCAGAAACACTGTTCACGTCTTGCGCTTATAGACCATTATCCAGTTCGTGACTAACCATACTTGTCATGCCGCATTTGTTGCAAGTAAAGGGAGTCAGTCACCGCTCAGTCTCAAACGAAAACAGCTAAAATGGACCCTAGTGGAGTGGTTATAGAAACTGTAGGTTTCTTGATTTACTGACGCAGTTACAATCCAGCATTGTGTTCATAAACGGCTGTTCGTGAACGTTCTCGAGATATCATGACACATTTTAGCCCAACAATTGATAAACGGCTTCACTAGTTTTTCGATGTTAGGTTGAACCTCATCCCGATAGGTTAATAAAAGGTGTTTGCATTAAAAACCCGTTGCGTTACAACAGTTTTGTTCATACAACCGAAATATGAGAACGGTTTTAATTATCTAACAATCGCCTTACCTTTTCACTGCATTTTGTACTTTTTCCAAGCAACCCATGAATGTCCACGGAATAAATACTTTTGCATAAGCAGCACTATTGTACCGATGCGGTAAGTTTCTCAGATTCGTTTTTCTATTCCATTGTGTTCTTTACTGTGTACTTCATTACATTTCGAAACCATATAAAATCTTCTATTCATCCTGTCATCCGCATCATTGTAGGACATAAAATGTGGCAAAACCGTAGGAGGAATCTCCGATTAGGCAAGTGAGCTAAACATCATCAAGTCATTTTTGAATGTTTCTCACCTTTTGGGTAAGGCCAATTTTTATTTCGTAAGCCATATGTCTATAACGACTTGACTTTTCTGATTCAAACCCATTCCAAATTTCAAAGGAATCACAAATTATTTGAATGCACGTTACAACTTGTTTTTTCCTGCAGAGCAACTAACAATCGAGAATGTAGCTTTAACGACAGCACGTCTGGATGTCCAGTACCGGTGCATTTTATGGTAACAATAACAGTCATAAAAGTTTAATTTGTTCACCTTAGGCAAGCGGATGCTCAGACTTTTAAATGACTACAAAGCTGATGTTTGTGGGAAACAGTCTGCCTACAACTATGACGACTAAACTGACTACTTCTTCATCCCGTTTCCGGCACTAATTATGGTTATGGCAACAACACGTTTTTTTATAATAAAACGTCGGCCAGACTAATGACTTGGTTAGCAGATACTACTGGTTGTACTCTGAGCCCGTTCATTAATCGCACATATATTGACTTCCGGTATCGGTGTCATTACGTTAACGTTGGGGAGGGTATGCTGTTAAGTGGTGAGAGTCTGTCAAACCCATTGATTCAGTCGATTCCCAGTAACCGACGCGCCCTGATTATTCACCTGAGAAACTCAAAGCATTGGATGAAGTGAACAACAAAAAAGGATTTCAGTAGCCAAAACGGTCTAAAAAGGGTTATCGTGATGTCGAAACACGTAGACTATAAGTTAACAGGGTAGTCACCTAAACCAAGAATCCTGCAATGCATGGAGTAATTATGAGGCCATTCATATTTCGCTCTGGGACTTTTTATGACCTAAACATCAAGAAACCAACAACCGTTAAGGAACACAAAATCAGGACCGAAATATTTAGTCATTAGTGTTTCAGGCTGTCTAAAAAAAATGTAATTTTGGTAGATTTTCGTCTACCCAATGTGTGATGTTTATTTGTTAATCCACGCTAAACCACACACACACACACACACACGATATTGTCCGAAGTGGGAAACTTGTCAAATTACCTGGAGTGATAGTAGGTACATTTTTATCATGAAAATGGATTGGCCAGAATGTCACGGTGGCCGAACATTTCAGCGATAATAATGGATGCATTGAATTACAAAGACATAACGGCTACTAGTTGGTGGCTGATTATGTCAACGTATTCGCAACTCATATTTTACCTTTAGCTACTGCTATTCTCCAACAGGATCACGTTTTGAACTCTGTACTACTCGATATGAGCCTACAGGTTTTTACACAACCTGGTAGTATATTTAGCATAGTATCTGCGTTACATTATCACAGATGTAGACAAGCTCGCGCGTAAACAAAACCTACACCACATACAACATACCAATGAACTGACTAAAAATTTAAAAAATACCAATGACATTAAACGTAATTCACGTAATATGCAAACTAATTTAACATAAAACTGTCAAATCCATAGTGAATACTGAAACAGGGTTAATCAGTATTTTATTTATATAAACGTTAACTCAGAAGAGGAGAAGCGGTAAGGTTCGAATCCATGACCCTGCGGACCGTCAAAAATTTACTGTAACTTAACGCATTGAACAGCTAGGAGTTACTCACAGCAAGGTATTTTCTGCCGTGCAGTGTGTCACTTTTGCATTTGGGTTGGCGGCACACGTAGAAAGAACTAGTAACGAGATCATCAGTTTCCTCAGTTCTGGCCAACATATACAAGATACACTCCAAGGATACTGTCTGATTACAGTGCACCGCGACATTGGGAACCAGATGACCTATCCATATCTTCCTTAACCACGCGATACACCATCTAATTCAAACACTGACTGACAGGGTACGTGAGAAAACATTTACACGGAATGTGATTGTACCCATCCAAATATGTGCTCCCCCGGAGGAGGGTAACCCTAGAACAAAGTCATGTGCCACCCAATTTCATTTATATTGGCCGCTAACGACATTCATTCACAACTTCAGGCCACGAGAGACAAACTGATAGCAATAAAGTGTAAGAACCACCGCTAAGCTGATTGTGGTAACATTCTCCAACAAACGCATCATTCGTTTCTGTTGACATAGAACGCCATGTCGAATCGGTCCCTTGTTAAGAATTAAAACTGGTCTACAACCGTTGCTTAACTGTAGCCCTGATCACTACCCATAAGCTTTCGAATGAGTTCACCCTCGGCCAGCCGGTGTCACTCTGAGCAACGGTACATCTCAGGATGCAATCTCTTGAGATACCTAATTCAAAACTTTATGGTAAGATGCTTTGTCGCAGCCACCACGCCGTTGTTAACGGTTGAATATGCGTTTTACCGCTCGAACATCATCATCAGCCACTAATTGAAACGTTCACTGTTATACTGCATTCCTCTGAGAGCATGACACACTATCCCGGCTTCTGTCGTGGCACCGATCAGAAGCGTACGGTGCTCATGACGGTTGTGTATGCTCTTGTAACTCTTAATGGAAGTCCCACGGCACGAGTGCAAAACAAGTCGAAATTGGATTTATCCATCATGAACAATTGATGCAGTTGTCCACAACATTACGTGAGTTGGAAAACAGGCCAGACACTCTATTCATTGTTCGCTGTAGTACTCGGATTAACTGTGATATCACCCCAGAGTAGTGGTCGATGCAGTTTTTTGAAAATTCTGTGAAACCTGCAGTTGAGTCGTCCGCAATCCATTCTAATGGTAAGTCGTCAGTTTATAATTCAGTCAAGATATGTGGTCTGCAACTACCTGGTTGCTTCTGTGTGCAGTTTATCAGATCGAGTTTCAACAAACTGTGGGCACTTTTTTAATCGACCACATCCCTTTTGGCCACACTTCACCAGTTCTCACTTCACCGTGCGTATACGGGTTTCATCAGAAATTTGGCTTCTATCATAACGTCTAGGTATTTTTCCTGCCGAATTTTCAAAACCGAATTGTGCCGAATGGACACTAATCGCAGCCAGATGTTTTTCTTATCTCACCTCTGTATGTGTGCGTTTGTGTCTTGAATCCACTTTGCAAGGCGTGAACAGACTTGCTACCACATAATGACGTAATATGATTTCAACACGGGTTAGCACAGACTTGCATCCTCTCTCCGTGTGACTGACTGAGTTAAAAATGTAGTCACCACACACAATTCCCAACCAATGGAATCCGTACAGTAAAAATGGGTGGGGAAGCTTATACAACTGGTTGAGTAACTAACCGATCACTTGCGCTTTTTGTTCTTATTTCATACATGTAACTATTTTCACTGAACACGTCTAACTCTACTGTTGCAAACGTCAGGAGGGTTCATCAAACAAAGTCGTACGTCTGGCTTACAGAAAACCATCGACCTGTACAGAATTGAGACTGAATAGAAAAGTAATAGAGTTCTTGTGAGAATGTGTTTTCAACCATAGCAACTAGGCTGATCAGTTTTTCAGTATAGTCATTGCACCTTAGGATGAACAAACAGCAACAACACAGCTCTCCATATAGACTGACCATTACCCACGATTGACCACATCTGTCACATTCCTGTAGACTTTCCAGTCGGCCCCTTTCGAACTGCAGACGCACTAAACTCGAGTTTCGCTCTCAACAGAACAGCTCGTCAGTAGTGCATATCCTTGCCACTGCTGGGACCAGAACTTTGGTCACGTTTTCATGAGGAGACCATGTTGACCACTGCTCTAATGAGAACGAAACTGGAGTCTAGTGCTTCTTTTCGAAAAAGACTGACCGAGAAATCTATGGGAATGCGATAGTTGCGGTCAGTTGTGGATAATGTTCAATTTATATGAAAGCCAAAACCCCCTACCACTCATCAACACGGCTTTTGTAACAGAACCTGGATTTTGGAAAAGATGACCAGGACCGGGAAACGTTGAGTCGAAGTAGTGAGTATATTTTATTGTCCTACAATTCCCGTCGCAGAGTAGGTTTGACAGAAGTTGCAGGTGTAAGAGACGAAATTATGTAGTGGCCGAACACCTTCATTGAACATCACTCTTGTTCGAACCATGAATTAGATGACGCATTCTAGCTCTTTACTGGTGGACTTGTGCCTCCAACTATTACGAATCAATACCTTGAGTATGCCGTATTCATTTATGAACAAACAACCTCCTTTTAGGTGCTTTATTATCAGGCTAAATACGGCATATTTACATGGATTACACGTGGAGGATAGACAACATATCACTGAGGAGAGATATGTCAATCGTCAGTATCTGTCTCGTTTGACTCATGAGATTTGGTTTCATAACACTGATCATGTGAGTTCTACGAAGTTTTCGGAAGACGCATCACACCTGTCTAATTATTCCATCCTAGGTCTTCATGCACAGCCATGGAAGGTTCAGTGTTTTAAGTAGATGTTTTGAGCTCACTATGGCTTTGAGTGTAAACGAATTGCAATGACCTCTGTGATTGTCAGTATATGAACTTTAGCCTGTCCCGATTATGTCCCATATGTTCGATTGCTTGACTTGAATGATTCGATCAAACTGGTATTACAGATTAGCTTGAACGAGTTGGTCGGATTGATTCACGGTCTCCTTGTAAACGCTGAAGGTGCTTACTTGTTTACTGACTGCGCCAGGACTGTATTCAAGAAGTCATTCCACTGATTACCTTTGGGCGTAAAAGTTTCGAAGTTCCCACGCGCTAACAAGGTGTGTCTCGATAACGGTTTTATGTGAGCATTAAATACTTCCATTTTACTGACAAGACTGGTCGCAAGACAGGATCGCCGTAATTTGGAATGAACGACTTTTGATGGATTCATTGAAAGATACCGAACCGCATGCGATCTCCACTTCTTCCTTACGATCGACTTGCAACTAGTGAGAACACAGGACACGACTGATTAGATTCAGGCCGAACTAAGCATGTAAGCACAGAACACAGTTTGAAGTGTTTATAGATAATTAAATAAAGTATATAGACAATATAAAATATACCGCCGTAATTTGATGCACAAGCCCAGGTCCAGCGAAAGTGAGTTCTCGGCACCAGACGTTATAGTTGATAACTGTTTCGACAGTATGACCTTAACACACATACTTAGCAATAGACATACTACATTAAAAGAGCATACTTTTGAACCTGAGATGAATCCAACTAGAAACATACACAAAAGTCCTTCATCACAGTCATGATTATTTCTGCTGAAAAATGTTGGATGGGAAACTTCTTACAAAATATCAAGTAAGAAGTCCTATTGCTTTACGTTCACCTTCTTATCAAAGTGTGTATACTCAACCATTTGGTAAGGAAATTCCACGAAACTTTTTATTCTGCAATAAGAACAAGTGGGTGGAAGACAATGTTGATAGCATGCTGCGAAACGTATAGCAGCCAGTGCATATTCGGGCGGTAGTGAAAGACCGTTAGGGAACATTTTCTCTCAGTATCAGTTTTGATTGTATATATTCGTTGCAGAAAGGTTCTGGATTTCAGACGTAGGAAGAAAAAGTTTATAACTGAACTGGTGGCTGAACTGTGTGAACGTTACACCCTTATCTCACAATCTAGTACATCCGTTTGATGGGCTAAAAAGAAATACGACGTCAAACATCCTGGTGTCAATCCGAAAACACTTTGGTTATACATGCAAACAAACTTTAAGCGGACCCTCTGGTTCGCGATTATCCGATAGGGTAACTACTTCACAATGTGAACGGTGCGTAACCAATTCCAATAGATCTCGTCCTTCTAACATTTTTCTGATTATCGTGAGTCTATAAATGATGAATAACGACTGTGAAGACTAGTCACCGAATGAATTCACCTAGATTGGGAACGCGGTTTATGCACATGCCCATTTCTGTTAAATAGTAAAGTACATTTAAAGAAATTTTGCAGATCGGTTTGTTGAACCGAACAAATTCACTAGCCCTCAATCCATTTTGTTATGCTATGTGAAAAACCAAAGGTTTACGAATCTAACTTGCATATTGTATACAGACGTTAGCACTTATTTTCAAATGTCGGATATGAAGCTACCAGTGGCTTCACACGATTCCGTGATGTCTCATGACCAATTAACGAGTTTTTGCATGTTTGTTCTGATCAGAGAATCACCTGTCCATAGCAAGGACCCCTTTTATTGTTCTACAGGTGGAGGTTTCTTGGTTGTTTCAATGGTAACAAATTAGAAACAAGATAAAGTGGAGCAGAGATGCGAAAGTGCATGGTACCGATGTAAAAAATCTTCTACGTTCAAGTGCAAAAAAACAAACGTTGTAAACGACTTGTTAGCTTTTCTCCTATAAATATTCGATAGCAAGCAGTTACTTTATCACTTTCCTGCTAGCATGATGGATGGCCACACGAAATTATGATGACTGTTCTTCGTCAAAAGTGATACGAACGTTAGATGATGAATAAGTGAAAGTTCCTAACGAGTTGTACACCACAGAATATGTTCAGCTCAAGAAATGATGATCACTTGACTCGTGCAATCAGTGAATCAATAAGTTGGAGAAAGTGGCTATTGACCAGGTCCTGTGGATTGACTGACTCGTTGTTTAATAAACTTACAATATAAGTAACAGAATTCGATAAAACAGGGGAATGAAAACACCTTGTAAACTTCCCCCAATGGTGCATTGTATCCTCCTTGCTCATGTTTTACACTGCTATCGCTTGCAAGGTTACCATGTTGTTGATGAATATTTGAGTTTTACTTAGAAGTGTCATGAAGCAAGCTGTAGTTTTTATTGATTATTTCTCTAGTCACTACAGTTACATAGGTTTCATCAATACATGCCATGACGTGAGACGCAAAAATCCAAGAAATGTCTGTCAAAGAATGGCAATAAAAGCCACTACTAGATCACACAGAATAATTGATTAAATCCGGACAGGAGGCTGACTAGATGTTACGTCACACAGTCAAGGTCAAATGTTTGTGTGTGGTTAGATTGGATGTAATTGATCTGTGGCCACGGAAGTTGCGACGACTAAACAGACTTCTTTTGACGGCACGGGATGAGGTTGCGTAATCCGATAGCAATCGATCTATCCGTGGCTAGAATGTGCTGAAGAACTGTATTTGGTTGTGTTGGCAATTCAGTAGACAACCCGGAATGCTTTGGTGACGTCTATACGATGGTTGATATCGGCTAAACGTGCAGCAATGGTGCTAGTAATTGATTTACGACAACTGGTTCCCAACCTAACCTACATGATGCTCCGTGATCGTTTGTGACGAGCGTCTAGTCGTACGATCAACATATCCTACAGTACAATAACCGCATTAAAATAAATATACAGTCATTGGCTGATCGTGGACTGGTAGCTTGTCTTTCAGGCACAATCTTAACATCGGCATTATTGTGAACCAAATTCTTATGGTTGCTATTGGAACATTATGTTTAAGTGACCAGTATATGTAACGGTTGAACTGATACGTTACAATATCCGCTTTGAACGGGATTTCATAAGCACGGCTTTCTTTACGGTTATGGGCATTACCTCGTGCGGGATTTTGACCTTCTTGTTTGAAGTGATGACTTGCTCTGTTTTCCTTCAGTAGATTTTAAGCCGTTTTAAGTTTCTGCAATACTGCGTCATCCGAACAAATCTTTCTTCCTCTAGCTGCTAATCCGCAGGTCAGATTTCGTTTCTGTTTGATGAGCACATAACTGTTGAAGTTGGCGTATTGTCTTATCCATGTAGGTTCAAGATATACTAATCGACCCCGTGTACCACCTCGACATACGACCAATTTGACACTTGAAAAGTGAAACTCATTGTTGGATTTCTATTCCAAGGTTCAGCGCACTAAAGCGTGTGCTGCATTAAAAGCCTGAAGGATGGTCATTTACTCATCTTGTGGCTGAGTAACAACGAATACATTGACAACATATCGGCGGTGCATGTGAAGACTCCGAATTATAGATTGAACTTCAGACTTTAATTTGCTCACAAATACGTCTGCTGACGGTAAATCTAAGGGGGATCTGACTGCTACCCCCATCCGATAGTCGATACAGATTGCTGTTGAACACGTATTCAACAATCAGGGTGCAAAGCAAAAGCAAATCTTTCAGGTCTGATTTTTGAAATCCGAACATGCTTTCCGGTTGTTCTGTCTGATCACACAATAGTTAGTCACTACCAAAGGAACTTTTGTGAATAACGAAGTTACATAAGGAGAGTCCATATGCCGGTGTCTAACATTAATATCCCTCACAGAATCCACAAGCTCGAGAGTGTCACGGAGACTACGTCAGCATAAGTTCCCTTGTATATGGTCTATTATTTCCGCTAACCACTTGGCAAATGTGTTATGTTGAATTGCACATATCAAGTATCGATGTAAATGGACAACCATTTCTGTGAATCTTGGGATATCAATATGAACGAGTGATGATGGACTCAGTTGGTTTCATCTGGTCAAGCTGAATTTATGCGAAAAGACTCCGTTGCATTAGTCGTTTTAAGGAGAAAGTGGTTTGATTTTCAAAGGTTTGAATAGCGCCCGTGAGTTCGTTAGACGTAAAAGATGTTTTTGCGAACAGTTTGTTTTCAGTTATTCATCATCCAGCCAGTTGCATAGCATTTTATATCATCGTAGTTATCAAGCCAGCAAAATCATCATCAATCAATCACATAATTACGTCACGCGGCTATGAACTGCAACACAATTAGGTGACGAAATTGACCTACGGAGGGGTTAAGTGGGTAACGGGGGCCATGGTAACCGTAGGGCCTGAACGACTTTTTCTGAACGCACAACTGTGGATTGCGCAACCGAATTCCTAGTTTGGTATTCATCAAACTCCGTTTTGTCCTTCTTATGTTCTGCCTTCTTGAATCTACTAGTATCTTAAATTACCGATGGCATCTTCTCAATATAATCGAATTTGTTCAAATTCACAACCCCGGCGCCTCTGGCTGGCTGAGCGAGTTGGATGTCATCTCGTGTGCGTAAAATCTTCAGGGCATCCAGATGCTTTCGAGTTACCGGACTCTTATGAGATATAGTCGTTCGGCGACATTTGTAATAAACACTGATCAGGTCGGATTAAAAATTTTCAAGATTGGCATCAGATGAGGGACTCAGGTGAAGCGTTTGACTGAATAGATTTTCAAACTGGACTTCAGTCTCTAACACATCATCCGTGGCCACAGACCAATTAAATCCATTCTAACCACCCACATATATTCCACCCTAACCGTGTGACGTAACATTCAGTCAACGCTCTGTTCGGTTCTAACCAATTATTCTGTGTAGTCTAGTGGTTGTTTTTATTGCTATTTGTTAACAGTCACTTCCCGGAATTTTGAGGTTTGTCTCGCAGCATATTTTGATGAAACCTGTGTAATTGTACTAGCTTGAGAGAAAAATTATCGGAAACAATTTTTCCTTACATCATTTATTCTGATCATATGGGAATCTTTCGACAAGTAAGCTTTAGTTGTTCCTCCGTCTTATGGTCAATTCAGTATAAACTTGACTGACCATCATTCATAGTCAGTTGCAGCCTTCGTCTTCCCATAGACAGTCGAATCAGTTCTTCAAAGTGTCTATAAGAATTGAAAGCTGTGATCAGTTATGAATGGTATTCGGCTTATGTCAACCAGAACCCTCTACTGACCAATAACCAAGATACAGCTCAAATTAAATGGTCCATGCGATTTCAGCTTGAAACAATGTCTCAGTTGTGGAGTCGCCGACCAGGATAAACAAGACATTTACTGTGTATCCTATCGAGACGATCCTTCAGTTCGAGCATTACTCAAAGGTGAATGTGACTGTGCGTTTACATACGTTAGCTCAGTCTTGTCTAGTGTGAGGTCAGTGATGTACTGGTTCGAATGGCCACCTCAAGATTGCATGGCTCAAGTTCTCTTCTCGATCAAGTCGACGATATGTACCGTTAACGCATTCCAACAAAAGCTAGGTTTAGTAGGTTTTATCTCGCGACTATCTCTCCAGTAGACATCCTTAATAACCAATGATGTATCACTGTTGTTTCTACTGAAGGGCAGACGAAGATAGACGTTGCTCTGTTGATCTAAAAGAAATTGAACTGTTGGTGTTGCTTCTTTCTTACAAGCCATTATAACTGTACTAAAGAGATATTTGATGAACGTCTGAGAGGGGGAAGTTGGCAATTATGGACGTGACTGACCAATCTATAAACTTTAAGTCCAAACTAATTATAGTTGTGACCACAAGCAAACAGTCAAGCATTCAGCAAGATTTATTTCAAGGAACTGGTTGGCCTCTAGATTTGTTGCTTACAGAAACAAAGCCTTCTGAAGGAATTTGTTACAATGAGTTACGTTAACATATATCGTTGAGTTTCGTCACTGACTTCCAACGGAACGCTTATCTGGTCAGGTATGTTTCATTGGATTTCTCTCTGCCTTCTAAAAATCATGCACTATCTATTTCCTTCAACTGAAAACAGGATCTCGGGATACTATCCATTAAAAATGCAATAAAAAAGTGCTTTTACACATAAAAACAAATAGTGAAGTAGTAGTTATGTTTACCATGAAGCATACCATCCAAATGCATTCAGTTGACGTTCTAACAGTCTAAAATTAGCTACCATCAATAATAAAATTCATACGACAAACGTGGTCATTCTAATGAGGCAATCTGTTTCCGAAATAGTCACTGGCTGTAGACGGATGAAGTAAATCGGGACCACAGTCATCGATGTTCTCCATTCCTTAAATTCATAGACATAACACGAAGAACAGTGACAATAACAGTTAAACGACGAATACAAGTACTTTGAAACCTCGGTCAAGTGAGGATAAAAGGAGAGAAAAACAGCATCTGGCATCATGTAAATTCAAATTCTCCGAACGCCAAAATCCGCCCTAAAGTGTAGACTGCAATTATTCGTAAATGACGTGAATGATACATTTTATTCTGTGTGGACCAAATGAAAAATACACTACATACCGATTGTGTATGGGCAACAATGTTACCGGTGTACATTACTATTGCCAGTCGCAAAGACTCGAACAACGTAATCTAATATAGCTGTTAATGATTGCTCATTAAAAATACTTTATACAGCAGCTGCACACAAAAAGCTTAATGCAAATGAAATTCACTTTTGACACTTATAAGCTGGTTTTTGTCAGCTTCCCTGCATAGATAGCTTTCTCATCAGTTAGATGCTCTAAAGCTTTTCGGTCGCAGCTCTGTAACGGATTCCTTTTTGCAACTTATTGGGACAGAAATAGGAACATTTGTAACTCGAATGCATTCAAATCACTAACGAACTGCACTACAAACAACAGAAATCATGATATCAACCTGCAAATGATCTTGCACACAATCGAATTCCTCCGTCTCAGTATGAAATCAAACGTTGTATCCCTTTTCTATTACCGCATCATCTGTCTCATACAATCACCAGTTTTCATGACTAGTGTTATCTTAGAATAAAAGACCGATTTCATAAGTTCTCCACGACCAGGTGTGGCTAGGTGTGCGTCGTTGGGTTTGCACATTGTTCATCAGTTGAGTAGGCCTATTGGGAGTCAGTCGGCCAACCACGCACACGACATGCTTGGTCCACAATGTGTAAAAACTGACAAAGGAAACCATGAAGAAATTGAGTAAGTGTTCCTCATTTAACACTGATTATCTTTTCGAACGACGCTCTAATCACTCTCTGCATTTTACCAGGCAACCAGAACTCTGCGATAAACTTCACTTAGCTTGATCATAATGTGATGTGTTAAATCATCTTGTACTGCTTTGTTTTGTGAGATCAGCTAGCTCATCCATGTGTGTTGTGGATCAACAACACTGATACAACGAAAACCACCTGTTCTATGTTACAATGCGACCCTTTTTGATGGAATGCCCAGTCTACTTAGTGGCACTTGTAAAGATGTTGACTCATCTCAGCTTCACCGGTCAGTAAGCTGTGTGACTGGTACGTACACCTAGCTGGCGATGTTACAAACGTCTGCTTCAAAGGTTTTCAGAGAGTCCTAAATCTTCTGATCAAGAGGTCACGCTCATGACCAGATGGTTTCATCACAGTACGACAATAGAGCCAACAACTTTCATAAAAACGCAAAAACCAGCTTTAGGAATAGGAATTAGTTTCATATAGATTGAGAATCACCCACAATTGATCGCAGCTGTCGCATTCCCATAGACTTTCCAGTCGGCCCATTTCGAAAAGAAGCACTAGACTCGAGTTTCGCTCTTATTAGAGCTCGTCAGTAGTGCATATCATCACCACTGCAGCCGGGACTTGAACCACGGACATTCAGTTCATGAGGCAACCGTGTTTACCACTGCGCCGTTGTCCTCACATTAGGCACGACCGAATTATCATATGTGAACACTCAACCACTTTCGCTTGTGAATAATGATCAGCGAAAGTGGTTGAGTGTTCACATATGATAATTCGGTCGTGCCTAACGTGAGGTCAATGGCGCAGTGGTAAACACGGTTGCCTGCTCATGAACTGAATGTCCGTGGTTCAAGTAGTCCCGGCAGTGGCGATGATATACACTACTGATGAGCTCTAATGAGAACGAAACTCGAGTCTAGTGCTTCTTTTCGAAATGGGCCGACTGGAAAGTCTATGGGAATGCGACAGCTGCGATCAATTGTGGGTGATGTTTAATCTATATGAAAATCCAAATCCCCTACTACTCATCAGGAATTAGTTTATTGAAGCTATGGTTTTTCTCAGTCAGTTACGGGCAAAATGTTAACATTTCGTAAATAAACTACCGAGGCGTAAGCAATACAACTTTTTCGGAGTTTCACTCCCCCCACTTCGTCAGATAACGACGAAATGTCCACCAGTAGACATTACTAATAATCACCCATATCTGTGTCTAGTCAGGTGATAGGCTGGTCATCTGACCTCCAGCTAGATTGCCTAGCGTGTTCTACAATAACTGAATCGGTAGTAACTGTACCTGTGTACATACGTAACATAAATACTTGCATACACATTACGTACACAAGATAGTCTTATCAACTACACAACGTGTATGGATTAACAGACGAATAAACAGCATTTCCAATCCACAGCATAACCATGTTGGTCTTGCGTCTAGATTTGATATTTTCGTCTAATTATCACTGATTCAATCTTCTATCAATTTTGTCTGTGTATAAACGTCCGAATTTGATAGCTTTTCATTAGTTCACAAAATAGAAAATAATTTTAACACCTTTAAGTCAGTTTAGTGGAAACTAGTTCGAGTTCCTATTCCGTTTGATCATACCAAGAACATGTGCTTATCAGATCCATCTCAATGAAAACAACAACACTCACAACCAACTAGTCATCGAACGGCACAGCAAAACGCGAACATACTTTCTATGTGGTTCGTCTGAAAGCACTTTCAATCCCCTGTTTACTCCACTTATACTTGCCCAAGTAGTTGTACCGTTATGCCATAATTTTCTCTGGCCTTCTAAAAACCTTAAGCTCCCAAGTAAATTCATAATATCCATGTGCCCTTGTAGAACACTGTGTGTACATATTTTACTGATGTAACCCTTGAATTGTTTTGAAAACGTAACTGGAAAAAGCCTTCTTAGCAGAAAAATCACCTTTCGGTGAAGCTCTGAGTTGACCACAATATAGGGTAAAAACCTTAACTAGCTCAACCGCATTTTGGTCGACGTTTTACTAGGCATACGCAACTATTTTCAAATTCTGTCGATCTAACTACTTCCACTCCCACGGACAACAGCGCTGGGAATAAAGTATTTTGCCAACTCAATAGACTCTCATTCAGTCGGACGCGAGAGTATAATAGTCACGTGACACTGGTTCTCATCAAAGGTTTGGTTGTCATAGCAGCGGAAGAACCACCAATACACGTGACAGTCATACGGTGATGGCAATTTAAGCTTCTTTCTTCGTCTATCACCCTATCAGATAGCTTAGTCCTTGAAATGAACAGAACAAGTATACTCAGTTGTTAGGTCACAGAAATGTTAACTGTGAGATCAACGATCAGTATGGTAAAATGTCATTCCAAAGATAAACCAAGATCCTTTGATCCGTACTGGGATCATGGTTACCAACTTGATTCTCAATTTGTCAGCTACAGATGATCAACCAGAATTCTCATGAAGACACATCTGAGATGAAGTGAAACGAGTCGAACACGGCTGTTTTATAATATACTTATAACGTGCGGTCGAAACCAGCAAGCGTGCACGGATCGAATTTAAATTGCGTAACAGGGCGTGCTGCTGTGTTGTTGACGCTGTTTTAGCCTACGTTTGTGTAAGTCATGTGCATGGCTTACCATGCCTTTGGCTCATGTTTGTTTGTATTGTCTCCCTTTACAAGACTGTTGCTAGAACTCCTACTTCGGAAGAACGCTGTCCCCCGGTATCTCCATGTCACCCTAAAGTTAGTCCACGAATGTAGGCGACCGACTTGTATGTTACATACTCAATACACTGAGCAATTAAGATTCTTCTGTCTTATACGGCCAAAAATAAAAGGAATCTGGTAGAAAGTCACTGAAATTCATGTATTACAAGAGCACAAGTACTATAGTTGAATGTGTTCCACATGTATCACAGTAGTAAGCTACAATGTCTCTTGTTCTGTGAGTACGACATAGTTGTGATGAAAAGCTTTGAATTACAGATGAAAAAGAATATGAATTCGGCGGAGAATTCTTAATAGAAGCCGAACGAGAAAAAAATATGCGAATAAAACGTACAAGACTGGATAAACGCAATAAGATTCTTGGAATGTGTCAATAGTTTCTCTAATGGAAGACACTATGAGATAAGCAAATGTTTGTAACAGACTGTTAGGAAGATTTGAGTTTAGACAACCAACCGTGATAAAAAATAACGGTTTTGTAGTGTATCAAAATATTTGCTACTCAAATCAGCGCTTGAATCCGAAAAACTAGCAGTCCGGTAATCGAACATTGTTGCAGCGTTTCTCTGTTCGTAACTGTAGGTTTAAGAAAAGAGAATGTGGTTGTGTAACCTTGAAGAAGGTGGTCTGAAAGTGATTGAGTGTACGGAGCTAAGTGGACCCAGTTTGACTGATGGGTTAATCGATTGGCCGTGTGCTTCTCAAATCAGGCGAGTACGACGTCGGTCTGCCTCACTTTGCCAAAAGCGATACAAGCTCCAGTAGCGATCACTAAAAGATATGAAGAAAAGATGAACATAAGAGAGTAACGGGAATATTCTCTCTAATACTTCATTTTAAACATATGTACAACCAAATTCGATTAATTGAAGAAAAAGTATGATTGCCTACTCTTTTAAGTGCGGTCTATGCTAAACGGTAAAAGGAAGTTCTTTCCATTTAATATCCAATTAAGACAGCCTCTCTCCAGAACCACAAAAGCGATCTCCACTGAGATGACGACACATCACGAAACACAAAACATTACTGTTTCATTAGTCAGAACAAAATTTCGTCCTTGTCGTTTGCAAAATGTCCCTGTATAGTGAATGATGCCTCTTACATTCTTTTTCTGATAAAGTTTCTCTGCTTACTACCCCCCGAGAGGACAGTAAGCTGGTTCGTGAGAGCACACCTAACTGTCCCAGGCTCTTCATTCAAAAATCATCGACGATTTATCAGCTGGGAATCAAGCACCGCACTCGGTGGATGAAACGAGGTCAAGGAGCCGCGTACCTATAGGCAATAAAAGTTCCAACTGACCGAATGAGAGTAGTCCATACAAAGAAAGTGATCTACCTTGAGTGAAAAGTTCTGAGGAGATTACTGTATGAGTAGAAAGATGTGAGGAAATACTTGGAACTAGAGGAGATCCGTTTCGACCGACCTTGCCTGTGTAGAGCACACATGTATGTATTCCCATCATCATATATAACAATATATTAGTAGTTCTCATTGATGCTTAATTGCCAC